>PITA01007754.1:0-89259 GCA_004023965.1 Spilogale gracilis
ACAGCTCTGGCAGTACAGGGGAAGTATGTGGTCTGTCTCCAAGCAGCCTAACCACTGCCTGTCTCGCCAGCTTCATCTTACCACCTTCGGCTACACTCCATTTATGCTATAGGCTCTGGGCTGATGTAGGTACCTAGCCAGGTGAGCATCCTGCCTCCCCCCTCCCCTCGCCTCCAGGAGCTAATTCGTGTAACCACCTTCACCGGTCCGGGGAAAGGAGCCCTAGAACCTCCATCAACACATTTCCCTCCCAGGTTTGAATTGCCTTCACCTGTCTGTGATCTTGACGACATGAGCGCTCTGCATTTAGGCTCTTAGGTATCTGGTACGGAGAGGGTTGGGGTCAGACCAAATGACTGCGGAAGGGAACGGAAGTCAACTCCGGGAGCACAGAGGGGGTCACCCAGACCAGGAACTTTGAATTTCCCCGAGGAAGCACAGATGCTTCGATGCACCCTCCGGGCCTCCGCTCTGGCCACGCCCTCTTCCTTATCTCTCGGTTCTGGCCAGCTGGGGAGCGGCCCACCATCAGCTCTATAGTAACCCGCAGAGCCTGAGGAATCACCTCCCTGCACCTCGGGTGGGCGGGGAAGGCTCCGTGAAGCAGGTGCAGTATGAAATTGGAATTTAAAAGATGAGTTGAAGCCTGCTCTTTAAAAATAAAGTGTAGACACGTGTCTAAGGGAGAGGATATTAAGCCATCCTCTTTCCCTGGCTGCTACTTCCCACGTGCGTTGGGAAGAAACACCAAAGCTGCGGAGTGACTGTGGGTGTCTCCTCCCTCTCAGGGGCACCCACCCCGGAGCTTCCCCCGCGCTTGAATGAATAGGGGAGGACTCGTGCGCATGAATGAGTGCGGGAGTGAGGGAGTGCGCGGGCCAGCGGGCGGGTGAATGGCGACCGCGCCGACTCGGCACAGGGGCGCGGGCGCGGGCTCCACTTCCCTCTCCCGCCAGCTGGTGGCCTAGGGAAGGTGGCGGCGCCGGCAGCGGCCCGAGCTGGGACGGGCCGGGGCGCGGGATGGTGGGGGAAGGGGCGTTCCCGGCGGCCGCGCCTTCCGCGGCTATTGGATTAGTGGCCTTCAGGGATGAGCTCAGCCGGATCGGCTTTCAGCTGCAGCCTCCGGGCCGGCGGGGAAGGCGGGGAGCGGGCGGAGGAGGAGGGGGAGGCGGCGGCGGCTGCAGCATCCAGAGCTGGCCGCGGCGGCCGGCGCGCCCCACGCACAAAGGCGCCCAGCCCCTGGGGAGGGCGATGAACGCATCGCAGTCCAGGCCCGGACCCCAGCTCCAACTACCACTGCGTGCGCCCAGCGCGCGGGGGAAGACGCAAGGCGCGCCAGGGGACAGCGGCCGAGGCGGGGCCCGTGAGCCCTGAGCTCGGGACTGGCCGCCCTCTCGGTCCGACGCGCAGCTTCGGCACGGCTAGAGCGAGGGCCTTGGCGCGTCCCCTGGGTCCGCGCAAGAACCCGCTGCCCCACTCCCACCCGATCTCTCGTGTCCCCCGCCGCGCCCAAGCGCCAACTTCCCCAAGAACGCTCCAACTCCAGGCCACCCTGCCGGGCAGAGGGGGCGCTGCTGCTGGGCACCAGCGGTGAGGACGCGCCCCTGGCCCTGGGGAGGCAGCCGGCATCTTCGGGGTCGCTCGGGCGCCCCTGAGTGGGTGGCGGCGGCAGACGGCTCTTCGCAGAGTGCAGGATCTGCCGGCCCCGGCGATTCCTCCCGGCAGGCGCTCGCCCTCTCTTTTATGGTGAGTATCGTCCAGCTTCTGGTGAGGGGCGCCGAGATCTGGCAGCGCGGACCTCGTGCGGGCGGGCACTCACCACAACGGGAGCTCCTGGCATGGGTCCTGTCCGGGTTCCCAGGAATTCCTCTCTGCAGGCTGTGGCAGTCCCAACCAGCTGCTTTGCGTGCAGGCTTGGGGCATTTGAGGTGACCCCTGGTGCCAAAGGTTCGAAGCCTACTGCTTCTCTGTGTAATGGAGACAGCATGAAAGACTGCCCCCTGAGTTGCCCTGCCTGGGTTTGAGTGCAGCTCCGTCTTTTACTTGCTGGGTGACCTTGGGCAAGGCGCCAAACCTCAGTTTCCTCATCCGTAGGATGGGGATGATCATGGTATCCGTTTTATGAGGGTATTGGCAGGATCTATGAGGCGATGCTTGTAACATGTGTAGATCTGTGCGTGGCATATAGGAAATACTCCGTCCAACGCTAGCTAGCATTATTAGCTGTGTGAGCCCAAGCGTGTCACAACTTTCCAGAGCTGTAGCAGCTCCCTCGTCTATATAATGGGGACTCGTCAGGGTGCAGGGGAGGGGATTCGGAGCGGTGGAAATCGAGGGCCTGGCACTCAGTAGGCGGTGATGAAGTGGTGGTGGTGTTATCGTTTACTCTAGACATTGGGGTAGTGAGCCTGGTCGCCGGCCTGAGCGGCGCTCGGGGCCAGTTTCTGGCCTTGCTTGGAGACAAACTTGGTGATGCTCAGGAAGGGAGGGGTCGCGAGCTCCGCGAGTCGCGCCGGGGTAAGAGGTTGGGTCTGGGAAGGAGGGAGGAGGGCAGAGCCTGGAGCGCGGCAAATGTGTGCGTCCCGGTGGCACGTCTGTGTGGCTCCGAGCCAGGAGGGGACACTGAGCCCAGGACCTCTCTCTGGTGGGATAAACTGAGGAAGTGGCCGCTCTAGCCTCCTTAAGGGCGGACCGTGGACGATTGCGATCTAGAACCGAGAGGAAGGCGCTTCTGTACCGCGGCCACCGAGAGGTAGAGAGCTCTGGTTTCTGGAGTCAGGCTAGAGTTCAAATTCTGCCGCCACCACCAGCCCTCGGTGTGACCTTGGGCCAGTACCCTGATCTCTCTCAGTTCAGTTTCCTTGTTGGCTCCATCCTCCACCCGGGGCTGTTGTGGGGTGAAGATAGGAGTTTTCTCCCGTCTAGGAATCTGAGTCCCCATCCTTCCACCCACCTTCTTCCCCTCCCCACAATCTGATGAGCCTAAATCCAGAAGACGTGAAATGTTATGCCTGAGCCTCAGGGAAACGCCGTTAAAAGGAGAATCCAGGATCTGCCCACCGTCTTCCCCACCCGTCTTGGCACCATGGGAAGGGATCAGTGCACTAAATCTCTCTGTCTCTCTGTCCCTGTTTCCCCACCTTCTCACCTCTAGCTTCCAACCAAATCCTGCAGCTCTGTCATGCAGGCTAATGGAGGACTCCTCCTCATCCCCCAAAACCTTCATTTGTTTCTAAAGCTCTGCAGATTAATGGAACTCATGGAAAGACAGAGTGTCAATAGCATGATATAAACTTGCTTTACACAAGGGCATATTCCTCTGAAACACATACCCTCCGATTGATTCAATTTTTTAAAACTTCTTTAATAGTAGTAATAAAAGAAACATAAGCTGCCTTTGGCAAACAACAATATTCAACTGGCTGGCCATCTCACTCAAAAACCTCTCCAGTTTGTATTTCTGTTTCCCGAAGATTGATAAATTCAATTATATAAAAAGAAACTGCAGGGAAAAGAAATCACCATAAATAGTCAAGAAACATAGGACTAGGGGAAGAATTGTCACTCCTGTCACAAAGGGCTCATCTCTTTAATATATAAAAGGTTTCTCAAGTCAATAAGCAAAAGACCAAAACTGGAAAATGACCATTAACAGTGCACATATTCAAAATGAAATCAAAATGAAAAACATATGAAAGATAGTCTACCTCCCTCAGTAAGAATGCAAGTTAAAACTATAATAAGATACATTTTTTTCACCTGTCAGATTAGCAGATAGTAGCAATAAGCATTTATCGGAAACATCTTTTAAAAATATAAGTGAGGGGCACCTGGATGGCTCAATGGTTAGCATCTGCCTTCAGCTCAGTCATGATCCCAGAGTCCTGGGATCAAGTCCCGTATCAGGTTCCCTGCTCCATGGGAAGCCTGCTTCTCCCTCTCTCACTCCCCCTGCTTGTGTTCCCTCTCTGGCTGTGTTTCTCTCTGTCGAATATATAAAAAATTTAAAATAAAAAATAAAAAAATAATATAAATGAATTGGGGCACCTGAGTGGCTTAGTCGGTTAAGCATCTGGGTCTTGATATCAGGTCAGGCCTTGATTTCAGGATTGTAACTTCAAGCCCCATGTGGGGCTCCAATACTAGCCTATCTGAAAAAAATCTAAGATAGCCCTCGCTGTCTTAGACCCCCCACAAGGCTGCCCTGCAGTAAACTCTAGATACCGCAGAGTCTTCCAGGTCTGGTTACTGCCCGCTTTTTCCCTTGTCATCATTTTCTTCTCTCATTGCCTTCCCTTCTCTCGCCTTTCTGGCTTTGCTACAACACTCAAAGGACTTCATTTGCTGTTCCCCCTACTTTTTGTCTTTGCTTTTCTTCCTTTCCTTCCTTCTTTCTTTCTTTCCTTCCTTCCTTTCTATTTCTCTCTCTTCTTTCTTTCTTCTTCTTTTAGAGAGAGCAAAAGTGTGAGCAGGTGTGGGGGAGGAGTAGATGAGAGGTAGAGAGAATCTCAAGCAGACTAAGAGCTGAGCAAGACTTGATCTCACAAGTCTGAGATCACGACCCAAGCAGAAATCAAGTGTTGGTCACTTAGCAGACTGAGCCACCCAGCCCCAGCTGCCCCTCTTCCTTTTTCTTAAGACTCACTCCTTCTCCTCACTTGGGCAGGCCTTGTGGGGGGAGGCAGGGGGCTTCACTGTTGTCCCAGGAAATGGCCAAGACTTCATCCCTCTGTTAAGAGATCCAGTTAACTCACCATATGGGGGTTACTTAAATATCCCTGTATTGCCTGGTCTGTTATCACATAGCCAGGCTCTGGAAAGGTCTTTTCTCTGTTGGTATAAGAAAGAAGGGTCTTGGACAACTCCCTGGCTAGAACACGCCATTCAGTGTGGAAAATCTAGGGGGTCGGTGGGACCTGGAGTGAAGTGATCAGAAGTTTCTACTTTATAGTCATTGAAAAAAAAAATAAGTACATAGGGATGCCTGGGTGGCTCAATTGGTTGAGCCTCTGACTTTGGTTTTGGCTAGGGTCGTGATCTCCTGGGTTGTGGGATTGAGCCCCGTGTTCAGCTATGAACTCAGCATAGAGTCAGCTTGAGATTCTCTTTCTCTGCCCCTCCCCGCTAACTCTCTAAATCTCTCTGTCAAGTAAATAAGTAGAATCTTTAAAAAAAAAATGTACATAAATGTGTGTACTTCAATTATGTGAATATAACCATACATATTTGATACAGAAGATCACAGCAAAAAATACATAAAATAGCAACACATTTTTAAATTAAACATGGTGCCTAAATAAGTCAGCTAGTTTATTTGCTGCTGCTCAGCTCAAGAAATATGGAGGCTGTGGGAAAAACACTTGTCTGTATTGAACCCTTTGGATAAGAGGATGGCGAGCCCAAATCAGATATCATGGGCCTTGTGGACATTTCCAGGGCAGTATTGACCGCATGTGATTTTTGCTTCACATATCAAATTTAGAACTCCATCCCCATTTCAAATGTGTACTTTAATTATGAGGAAAAAAATGCTTCTTGTTAAAAATGCAAACTATATAGGACATGTGAAGTGGATATCTTCCACCCAACCGGCAGGTTCTCACCTAGCCAGAGGCAGCAGGTGCTGGCTGGAGGCTGGCAGGAGGTAGGGGAGAGCTGGGCACTGGCTCTGCCAAGAAATGCAGCACGCGGTGAAGAAGACAATGAGAACCGGGATGCAGGGAGATGGAGGGCTGCACAGAGGCTGCCCGGCCTGCTTGTGGGGAGAAATCAGCCAGGCAAGGGAAAGTGGGACAGCTCCCAGGACAACAAGGTATGGACAAGATGTAGTGCTTGGGTGAGTTCAGCATGGCAACTCCGAGCTGGGCCATGCTGGAAGGCAGTGTGGGAGAACTAAGCAGGAGCAGGTCTTGGGGACTGTTGTGCTGGGCTCTAGGGTACAGCTTTCCCCGAGAAGCCACCTGGAGAGGTGAATGAGAGGATGGGTGGTGGCTTGGTCAGATTTATCACTTGGCAGCTTGGGAGAGGGGTTAGGGGACACAGATTGAGTCAGGGAGCCCTGTTAGGAGACCATTGCGGTAATCCAGGCAACAGCTGAGCTAAGGGAGAGCTGAAGGCACTCAGTGAGAGAGATGGAGAGATGGGGTAATCCTCAGCAGAAATGGGGGTGTGCACAGAAGAACTTGTGCTGGAGAGGGATAAAGCTGAGGGTCAGCACTGGACGTGTAGATTCTGAGGTTCCAGGGGATCCCCAGATTTCTGACATCTGGAGAAAGTGAGAACACTCCCCCCCAACTCCCCAGGTGAAGGCTTGTGGTAGAGAGAGGCCAGCTGGCTTTACAAGGTAATTTGAAGGAGCACCCAATGTGATGGTGGTTAAAAACTTCCAGAAATGGGGTTCTGATGCTAAGGAGAGAAGGCAGGGCTGGAGAAGCAGTTTGGAAGAATCTTCCGAGGCCAGAAATGAGAGGAGCAGAACCTGAAGATTGGACCTAGGGGCAGCGAAGTTGCATCTGGGAGCAAGGAGGAGACAAGAAGCTGCGATGAGTGCGGGGGGGGGGGGGGGGGAATGCCCTAAGCAGCTCCAGAGTGGCGTCCCTGGCTTAGTCCTGCCCTAAGCAGCTCCAGAGTGGCGCCCCTGGCTTAGTCCTGCCCTAAGCAGCTCCAGAGTGGCGCCCCTGGCTTAGTCCTGCCCTAAGCAGCTCCAGAGTGGCGCCCCTGGCTTAGTCCTGGGAATTGCCCCTGATGGTGAACCCAGAGCCCTGCCTTCTCCAGGAAGGAGCCAAGTTGCTCTAGTTAGCCTGGCCACAGAGACCGCTCCCCTCTCCGCCACAGAGGAGGAGAGAGGTTAATTACACAGATTCCTGGGGCCACGGGTCCCCCCCCACACCTAGCCCTCCTTTTCTTCTCTCTCTCTCCCAGGTCTCCCTGTTTCCCTGCTTCCTCACCAGCCCCTTTTCCACTCTTGTCCGCTTGTCCACTCCCTGGCCTATCAAAAATGTTGCCAGAGTCACCTCAGTCTTCACAAACTCAGAAGTCCCAGTAGGTACCTGTCATGATCTCCTGGATCATGCCTGAAGCATGAATAAACTTGCTTTTCTTTCAGGCATCCTGAGTTTTCCCACAACCAGTTATACCAAATAAATGGGAAATAAATGAGGGGCTGGATATGAAGATTATTGTTTTCCTCATGGAACATTCCCCAGGAGGGCCCCAATGTGTAGCATCCTCCCTGACCTGCGTTCCAGCTTTGCTGTAGCCTGAACCATGCCACCGGGCCTCACAGAGCCCAGCTGCCCCCCCAGAACAAGCCACATGTGCCTGGGGCCACCCTCCGGGCACATGGGCAGCTGCAGGGTGACTGGGCCTCTGGCGTAGCTGCCTCGGAGGTGTCTCTCTTTCAAATGACCTTGTAGATAGAGCAGGCTGGCCTGGTCTCTGCCCAGCAACCTCCTTCATCCCACCCTCTGCTCTCCTTGCTGGCTGAGCTCCTGCCTTGGGGGCTCCTGGCTGAGTCATGTGTGGGAGGATTCCCATGGAAACCCCACAAGAAGGATAGGCTCGGGGAAGCCTCAATGATTTGCACTCTAGGAAGGCAGGCGTGAGACAGTTCCACCTGGAACTGGGCAGATGGCTCCCTTTGTGAGCTCTGGGGAAGAAAGGACTTGCCCAGCCAGTTGTAGTGTGAGCTTCGTGCATACATATAGAGGGAAAACGACAATGGGCGTCTGTGGGCAAAACCTTGGAGGCTCTTTAGTTCATTCGTCATTGGTTTCGAGCCAAATGAGCGTCTTTTAATAAAACAGTCCCCGACTTGATATTTGTGCTAAGAAAATCTTAAAAACATCCCAGTCAAACCAGGTTCTGGTAGGAATCATTGGTGTCATTGTCCAGAAGCAAAAAACAGGAATGAAAATGGTAAATGGGTTGGCCGGGCCCATGGCGCTCCGTACCTCCAGCTCAGGACTCCGTGGAGGCTTCTTTGGCTCATTGGCTCAGGCTTATGTGTTGTGTAGACATTGGCCAAGCACTTGCTCTGCACCAGCACCATTCGGGAGTCCTGGAACTGCAATGAAGAGTTGTCTCCCAGCAGGGAGGAGGGAGGCAGGTAAGAAGACGCACAGCCTCCTGTGATAAGGCTGGCCGAGACAAGTCTAGCGGCTCTGCAAGCAGGGGAGGGGGCTCCCCAGAGGTGTTGATCCCCAAGCTGAATTACCCAGATGTGTACATGCAAGGGTGTGCCAGGAGAGAGAAGGGGCGAAGGCAGTAGTGTGGAAGGACAGGGATGTGTGCGCTTATGTATGCCTGCTGGAAAATTCTGGCAGGTTGGTGGGAATGCTGTGAAGGGGTTTGTGGAGGAGGATGGGCCAGCGGAGCACTCTGGGAGGTTAGGAGTAGGGGTCTGCCCTTTAGCCTGATTAGCTTTGCATTTTACAGCTGCTGTGGTATGTATTTGAAAGCAATAGGAGTTCTTTCAAACAGTATCAGACTGCGCTGTTCTTTACAGTCCTGTCACTGGGTGTGACCCCTTCGGTGTGAGCCCTTCCTAGGGGGAAGCGATCTGGCTTTAGACCTCCCTGTAGCCTCAGATCCCCAGGGAGGCAGCATTACTGTTGGTCCGAAGTCCATACCCTCCCCTGAGTCTGAAACTATAGGCCACCGTGAGGGAGGGCGGCTCACCCAGTCATCAATTCCTGCAGCGTCGGTCGCGTGGCCAACCCCATGCACTAGGTGAGCCCCGCCGGCCGGGCCCATGAGGATGGGATTTCTGGTCCGTGCCTCTGCAGACGAGCGTCACATTTTGCAGACTGCTGAGGCTCCTTCGGTGGGCCAGCCTCAACACTTCACGTTTCCTCATTTCTCTGTTGGATTGCAACACCCTACCAGAGTCCCCGGAAGGACAATTGGCAATTTGTGCTTTTGTTTTCTTGCTCAGCGGTCTCTGAAGCCCCGGGGCGGACCCTTCTGGGTAATATCACTAAGCATCTCATCCAAGCGTAGACTAAGGGATTAAGTGTGGTTTGGAGGGAATGGGACAGAGGCCCCATTAGGCTGTGTACAGTGTGCCCTCTGCTTACTGAGTTGAGAGACGATGTGATTCCTAGCAGGAATTTGGACTTTGTTGTAGCTCCTCTGTGCCTGGCCCAGTGCCAGGTTCTGTGGTGGAGACAAGAAGAGAAATGCGACAGGGACCCATTTCTTCTGGCCGAAGAGAGAAGGGACTGAGTCTGATGGCGTTCCTGCTTTATCCCCAGCTCCCAGCAGCACAAGGCCTGGCACATGGCAGCTATCCTCTAAGTGTTTGTTGAGTGAATAAGTGAGGACTGAGGCGGAGAGTGTGCTCGGCAATATCTAGCAAAGGGGCAGAATGGAGATAGCCAAGAGTCAGCTGCTCAGAGGAGGGGACAGTGTTAGTGGCACAACTAGGCCTGGTGTACCTGTCTCCTGATGACAGCCTCTAGAAAGAACAGAGTGTGAGACCTCCCTGTAGCTCAGGGCTACTTCCTCACACTCATACATGTAGTCCACCATGTCCTTAGAGCATGGTGTCTGTCTGTTCTGGGGAGGGTGTGGGGGGGGGTGGAGGGGGCAGAGAAGCCTGGGTAAAAACTTCCTGTGCTCAGAGGAACACCCCTTGAGTAGAAAGAAATGCAGATCAGTGGGACCGGAGAGCCCAGGCTGGCTCTGGACGGACAGTGGTGGGGCAGATTCCTTGAGGCCTGGTGGATCAGGGCAGGCTTCCTGGAGAGGGTGGAGCTGTCAGGCAGGATTGGGGAGATGAAGAAGGAAAGGCTGGGGACTCCACCCACCTGCACAAAGACTTGAAGACTGACCTGTAGGCCAGGGTTTTGGATTTGGGACTCTGTTACTAACTCCTTCCTTCAGTTCTAGCCTGGAGTCATTCTGTCCCTCCATTCTTATTCTGACCATTGCCTTAGACAGTTTCCTTGGGACCAAAATCAAATTGTTTGGCCCCTCTTTTATTCATTTGTTATTCAGTGACCAGTTAAAGGGGACAGTAGGAACATCTGGAGCTTCCCTGGGGCAAGGCCCACAGGGGCAATGAGTCCCTTTTGGGTTTAGGGAAGGTGAGAGCGGAATTGAGCCCGCACTGCAGCCCAGGAGCCGGCCTAGAAGCTGAGACCTAGTCCCCTATTGGGCTGAAATGGAGGCGCACTGACCTCCATTCTTTGCTTCTGTGAACCACCCTGCTCTTCTCTCTATAGCAGAATCCTAGCGCACACCCAGGGTCCTTTCTTTAGGATGCATTCAGGGGCTGAAATGGCCATGTCAGAGATCGTACACAGTTTTAAGAAGCGCTTCACGTTTCCTGGGTAGCTCTTGGAGCCCTGTGCCATTTCAGACTTTGCAGACATCCTTGCGAAGGCAGGCAAATTAGCACAGAGTTAGCGACACTTTTCAGGTGAGTCTCAAGGAGGCCATGCCCTGGCCCGGGACCCTGTGGGCAGCCGGGCATTCAAACCCTGCCCTTAGTCCCATTGCACAGTCATGAGTTTTCCCTTAGTGGACATGAGCACTCCTGTCGTGCAGACCCTGCCGTGGAGCAAGCAGCAAAGGGGCCATCCGCTAGAGGTCTGCCTTGCCTTGCCCCCCAGTGTAGGCAGCCTTTGGGATCCCCCCTGCCACTGATGGGCAGGGGCTCTGAGGCCCTCAGTGACCCAGCGGGGGTGTCCTCTGGGGATGCGGCTTGGCTGTTGCTTTCAAACACAGTAAAGGTGTCTCTTCAACAGCAACAACTCCGAAGCTGGCCTGGTTGTGTACGAGGATGAAGCGGTTGCCCTTAGACTCGTCCCGTGAGGGCCACACAGCACTGATTACGTTGGCATCGTGCACAGGCCCTGTCCTTAGCAATGGAAGAAGGTGGGAGAGCACAGCTTGGCCTACTGTGGCCCCGGGTCCATCTCAGTCCTGCCACTTGCTGGGAACCTCTCTGCACCTGTGTCCTCTTCTGGATAAGGGGAAACATGGCTTCCAGCTCCTGTGATGTGTCTGTCATGCCACCTGGCCCAGAGAGAGTGCAGATATCTACAGCCAGTGATGGAGAAAGCACAGAGGAGCACATGCAGTGGGGACTTGGGGTTCAGGAGGGGAACGACTCTGCTTTTGCCAAGGTCACTTTGCTCGGGCTGCTGTATCTTGGCACCTCAGTTTCCCAGTCTGGTAGAATGGGACTATAAGTGCCTTGAAGTGAATGATAAAAGCGGCCGATTCCAACCCCCTCCCGGTCAGATATGCTAGGGCAGACGAGACAGACTTACCGAGGTGACCCTGGTCAAGCGTTGGTTCTGTTCACTGAACCCCTACACCCCTGCACCTCTCACAGGTTATCTCACTTATTGCTCAGGATTGGTTGAGGCTCAAGGGCTGGGTGAAGGTTACTAGGAAGCTCCAAGGTGAACAGAGGAAAAAGCAAGTTGTCTTGCTACAGTGTCCAGCTTTCTCACAGACACAACTTGTCCTCATTTCCATTTGGGCCCTTTGGGTTGAATACCTCACCCTCACCCTCTTCCTCCTCCCCCTCCCCCACATCAATGGCAGCATGCCGCACAGAATGTTCTGCACCTTGTTTGTTCGACTTCCTCTCTCTATTGACTCTTCCATGTCAGTACATTCTTTTCTCCGGCTGCCTAGCGTTCCACCACATGACTTGCCAAAATTTATTTAGCCTTAGTTTGGTTTTTTTCCAATATTTTGCTATTTCCAACATGCTGCCTCCTCCACTGAGGTTTCGCCATTTTACCTTCAGGTTAGCAATGTATGAGTCTGTGCGCTTCTCCAAGAAGGTGTTATCTAATTTTTTGAGCTTTGCTAATCCAATAGACAAAACCCACATTGCATTATAGTTCTAACTTGTTTCTCTTTTATTATGCATTTGATGGAACATCTTCTCAAAAGAGCCATTTGGATTTCTTTTTGTGTGAACTACTTGTTGTGTCTTTTGCATTCTGTATGTGGGTTCATCTTCTCTTACCGATTTGTAGTAGTTTGTCATATATTTGTAATTTGTGTCTTAACTATTTCTCCATATTAAAACAACAAGCTAGTCTAATCTCTTTGAGTGCTTTTTGCTATGCCATTTAGTTACTTCCCATTTTAATTTTTTATTTCTTATGTTTGGGTCTTCTCTCCCCCTTAAATCATTAGGTTAAGTGGTCGCTATGTTTTATTGTTTCTTTATTTTAGTCATGAAAGTCCTACACTTAAAATATATTTAGAAACATGTGAAAATGTTAATTACTTAATTTTAGGTGAAATAACCTGAATAAAGGCCAATGATGCCATCTGTTTCAATTTAAATTTTTTAAATTTTTGAAATTTAAAATTAGCCAACATATAAATAAAAAGAAAATTTACTAATATTTTGTAGATTAAAAAAAGATAAATGAAATAATCCAAACGCTAATGGTGTTTTATAACTGGTTAATGAGACAGGTGGTGATTTTTAAGTTTTGTATAATTTTTTGAATTTTCTAGAATTTAAAATTGATTTAATTTTTTCTAATTAATAGACTTTAATTTTTAGAATAGTTTTGAGTTTATAGAGAAACTACGTAGAAAGTAGGTTGAGTTCACATATACTCATACCTAGTTTTTCCTATTATTAACATCTTCCATTAGTATGGTACATTTATCATAGCTAAAGAACCAGGGTTTATTCAGATTTCTTTAGTTTTTTTTTTTCTTTTTTAAAAGATTTTATTTATTTGACAGAGAGAAACACAGCTAGAGGGAACACAAGCAGGGGGAGTGAGAGAGGGAGAAGCAGACTTCCGCCTATCATGGAGCCCGATGCAGGACTTGATCCCGGGTGGGACTCCAGAATCCTGACCTGAGCCGAAGGCAGACACTTAACAACTGAGCCATCCAGGAACCCTGAGATATCTTTAGTTTTCACCTAGTATTGTTTCTCTGTTCCAGGACACCACATTAAATTTATTGTCATTGGGCTTCTCTTGACTGTGACAGTTTCTCAGATTTTCCTTCTCTTCAATGGCCTTAACAGTGTTGAGGAATGTTGGTCAGGCCTTTTGTTGGATGCCCCCCATTGGAATTTGTCCTTTGTTTTTGTTATGATTAGACTGGGCTCATGGGCTTTGGGAAGGAAGACCATAGAGATAAAGTACTATTTCATTACATCATATTATGTCATTTCATGATGTACTATCAACATGATAATGATATAATAATTAATAACCTTATAATAGATAATATGGTAGATTAAATGATTGTGTTAGGGAGTTTTTATGTGTTATTGGTTTGATTTTATTTTGTGGTATTTTTTTCATGCAAATAACTAGTTCTCAGACTTTTTTATTAGTTCTATTATTGTTCTATTTTATTATGCTTAATTCATGTATTTTCATTTTTTAATACTTATTAATATAAGTACACCAGCCATGATCTACTTCAGTAGGATCCCACAGGCTCAAAGATATGGAATATGTTTTTTTATTCTCACTCTTTCTGTATTCTGCAAATTCTATATGGATTTTTTTTTTCTAGTTGTATAGAAGAGAGTTTTAAAAAATATTCAAGGGATGCCTGGGTGGCTTAGTCAGTTATGGGTCTGTCTTTGGCTCAGGTTATGATCCCAGGGTCCTGATATTGAGTCCCACATCAGGCTCCCTACTCAGCAGGGAATCTGCTGTTCTCCCTACCCCTTCTCTGCTTGTGCTTTCTCTCTCTCTCTCTCTCTGACATATAAAAGCTTTTTAAAAAAATCCAAGTGGTAGGGTTCTGTATCATAATTTTGTGATTAGGTTTTAGTTTTTCTTTTGTGTTATTAGATTCTGTATTATCTCTGCTTTTTTTTGTTTGGCTTAGTTATGGCCTAAAAAGTGGGAAACGACCTGTCCTATTACTTATGCAATTTTGATTTTTTTTGTCTTTACTTCATTTGGTTCACTGACCTGTCATAATCTAGAAAAGTCACATGAAAGTCATTTGCCTTTACTGCATATCTGTCCTTGTATTTGCCGTTGCTTTTGCAGTGTATTTTGGTGCTATTACTTAGTGTGTTAGATCTTTAATACCATTGAGTCTCTCTGCTTTGGATGTAGCTCTTCTTTTTTTTTAAGATTTTATTTATTTGACAGAGAGAAACACAGCCAGAGAGGGAACACAAGCAGGGGGAGTGAGAGAGGGAGAAGCAGGCTTCCCACCGAGCAGGGAGCCCAATGTGGGACTCAATCCTGGGTCTCCGGGATCATGACCTGAGCCACCCAGGCGCCCTGGATGTAGCTCTTCTATGTAGCATACAGTTGAGAGTTGTGTTTAGATTTCCAATCTTAGAATCTTTTTTTTTTTTTTTTTTTTTTTTGTAGTTTACCATGGCCATTCATTGACATGGCTAGTATTTCCAGCTTAGTTTTACTATCAGATTTTATGTCTTTGTGTTATTGTTTCTATAGTTCACTGACAATTTGGAAGGTTTGTGTTTTATTTTCAGTTCTTCCAGAGATTTATAACTATGCAAGATGCATTTTTTTTAGACTGTACTAATTGTCTCCCTTCTGAAATAAGTAACCACAAAATTAGTTTACAAATTTTGTCCCAATTTTCATCTGTTTTCTTGGTTTGTCTCCCTCCCTCCCCCCCACTGCCTTGTAAGCATCTTTGACTCTACCCTGTGCTTGTTCCTCTTTGGAAGAGGAGAAGCTTCCCTACATCGACATTTTGCAGTGGATCTATGTAGAAGAAAGGCCAGGAAGTATCTTAGGACAATAGGATGGCTCCCTGGTTCATGATAATTTTGTTCCCCGACTGTGATCATGGTTCCTTCTGGCCTTGTGTCTACCCCAGCAGCCCTGGGCTTCCCCCAGTGCAGGCCCCCCCCTCCCGTTCTGTCACAGGGACATACTGCTTCCTGCCTTGATGGTGGCCCCTGGTTTCCTTTGCGAGCCCTGCCCTCCTCTCTCGCCTCAGGGTGTCCCAGGCTGCTCCTGTGCTTCTGTTTGGGAACCATTGGTTTTTTCCATCAGGGAGGGCCAGCTACCCGTTGGCTCTGGCAGCTTGATCCCAGATCTGCGGCCACAGGTGCTCTCTCGCTCCGGTTGGATCTTCTCCATTTTTGGCAGCCCTTTACTGTTCTTGGCAGTCTTTCCCTAGAAGTTGTGGTTCAGGTTACAAATGCATTCTAGTTTCGCCGGAGATAACATTTACATTTCTCTTGCTCACTCTCCTTTATTTTAGGTGATTTGGGATATGAAAAAGAGTAACTGTCTTCTGCTATCTTCAAACTGCTTAGTGTTGCACATTTTTATGTGCTCTGTTTAAACATTAGCCAGAGCTTTGGGGATAGGGTTGGCACGCCCTGAAGCTGGGGTCTGCAAATAGAAAGGAAAGAAACTGGGAGTGGAGAATAAAAGAGGAGAGTTGACAAGGGATCCGTGGTATACATGGTGTGCTGTGCAGCAGCAGGGTCCTTTCCTTCTCCACTTGGACCGTGGCTGGAAGTGTGCTGCTGTTTGCGTGGGAGGTTGTGGCCACATGCCTACCTCTCCGTCTGCCTTATGGGAAGTTGTTCGGAGCCCAGCAGCTCTCAGTTCAGAGGAGAGGGCCTCTGCTCTGGACAGGCTGCAGGGCTCACCTCTTCATCTTTCCCCAAATCCAGGGCTTTTCCAAGCAGCTCGAGCACCCTGGGTTCTGGCTGGCCTCCCAGAGATGGTGGCCAAGTCCCCCTCCCTGAAAACCAGGATCCTGCCTCAGAGGAGGTTGTCCGGGGCAGTGTCGTTAACCAGTGTTTGTGTGCCCAAAGAAAGAGCATCCCCATCCAAAGGGAAGGGGTACTTGTGGGGTACCCAGGGGATAGAGCCAGAGAGGAAAACCTTGTCCACAAGAGTCTCAGGCTTGGCCCTTTATATTATTGTCTCGCAGATTACCACACTATACAGAGGGCACTATTTATCCCCATTTTACAGATGAGGAAACTAGACTCTAAGAGACACTAAAAGACCTTTCTTTGGACAAACAGCGTAGAGATGGAGACAGGGATTTGGATAGAGTTCTATCTGGCTCCAGAGCCTGGACACTAGCCCCCTTATTCCCCTGCCTCCCAGTCCCCTTCCCGTGGAGACCCCACCAATCCTCAGATAGTTGTCCTATGTCCATGCTCATGTTCCTGGGTGAATTTGCTGGATCCTCACTCTGTGTCTTCCTTCTGGAGCCTGGCTACACTTTAGGTATGATTTAAGCTCCCCAGGGAAGCCAGGGTGGGAACCAAAGGGCCACACCTTATACTGCTACATCCCTGTGTCCTGGGCCCTCTGTCCCCTCAGCCTGGGCACAGGCCTTGTCCCCTGGGACCAAATACATCTGGGTTCTTCTCCAGGCTCTGTGGTCTTGGGTAAATCACTTTACTTCTCTAGGTTCAGTCCTTATTTCTAAAATAAAATTGTCTATGTTCGCTGGAAGAGTAGAACACAGACTCTGAAGCCAGATGATCCCAGTGTGAATCTGAGCTCAGCACATTATTAGCTGTGGGACTTTAACTAATTCCTTATCCTTTCTCTTCTCTAGTTTCACAACTATAAAATGGGAATAATAATGTACACGTCTTACAGGGAGGACTTAAGGATTAAATGATAACGTAATCTGTTTGAAATAGTGTCTGGTATATGGGAAGTGCTAGATTAATACCAGATATTGTTATAGTCCTTATGGTCCTTATGTTATTATTAATGCATGCAAAGGACCCAGCCTCTGGGCATGAATGGGTATTGATGCTTTTGTCATAACCGGTGTTCTTTGCTTTCTTTCAGGAGCTTGGGCCCCTGCCCCAGCCCCGAAGAGGCTGTGGAGGTATACAGTCCAGAAATTTGGTACCCAGCCCCGCGGCCCATCCCTGGCTGTGGGGAGCAGAATCTCCCACAAGGTAGCGGTGGCCCGCAGTGGCCCCCTCCCAGCAGTGAACCATGGGCCAGAAGCTCTCGGGGAGCCTCAAGTCAGTGGAGGTGCGGGAGCCGGCGCTGCGGCCGGCCAAGCGGGAGCTGCAGGGGGCGGAGCTGGGGCGGCCGGCGCGGCTGGACCAGCTGTTGGACATGCCTGCTGCGGGGCCCGTAGTGCAGCTGCGGCATGCGTGGAACCCCGAGGACCGCTCGCTCAATGTCTTTGTCAAGGATGACGACCGGCTCACCTTCCACCGACACCCGGTGGCCCAGAGCACGGACGGCATCCGCGGCAAGGTGGGCCATGCCCGGGGTCTGCACGCCTGGCAGATCAACTGGCCGGCACGGCAGCGTGGCACCCATGCTGTAGTTGGCGTGGCCACGGCTCGGGCTCCTCTGCACTCGGTGGGCTACACGGCACTGGTAGGGAGCGATGCCGAGTCATGGGGCTGGGACCTGGGCCGCAGCCGCCTCTACCACGACGGCAAGAACAGGCCCGGAGTGGCCTACCCCGCCTTCCTGGGACCCGAGGAGGCCTTTGCGCTGCCGGACTCGCTGCTCGTGGTGCTGGACATGGACGAGGGCACCCTCAGCTTCGTCGTGGATGGCCAGTACCTGGGTGTGGCTTTCCGTGGCCTCAAGGGCAAGAAGCTGTACCCGGTGGTGAGTGCTGTGTGGGGCCACTGCGAAGTCACCATGCGCTATATCAACGGCCTTGATCGTAAGTACTGATTGAGGGGGTGGGTGTCCAGAGGCTGCCTGTCACCGGAAGTGCTGGGGAGGGCAGTAGGGAGCAAGGGAGGCCCCGCGGTACATTGTCACTTGGGATGACCCTACCGCGTAGAGGATGTGGACCCTGGGACTCTGATTTACTGGCTTGGTGGTCTGGTGCTATGCCTCAGTTTTCCCACGGCAAAAGTGGCACAAGGATGTTAATCTTGGTCAGGCTTGTTGTGAGGATCAAGTAAGATAATAATGTAGGTGAAGCGCGTAGACCAGTGACTGGCACCTAATCAGGGCTTCCTGCATTGATGCTAATCATGAATCTTGCTGTTTGCATAAGAGTCACACAAAACGATATCTCCTGTGTGCCAGGCCTCAAGCTCACAGCAGGAGCCGAGGGACAGTAGAAGGCACAGTGCCTGCACTTGAATGCCCTGTACTCTGAGTTTCTGATAAGTAATAAGTGGTGATAATAACAGGTATCATTTATTGACTGCCTACTGAAGGCAGGGACGGAACACCCAATTTCCTGCTCTCCCTGGTGAGCTGTCTTTTAAAAGGGGTCACCTGCCCCTCATCTCTAGCTGATTATTGCGTCCTGAGAATGAGAGCCAGAAGTCATAGAATCTTTTGATTTTTTCCGAGAGGACCCAGAAATCTAGATTTGTGTGAAAGAGCCCCCTTTTGGAAATTGGCAGCTTCTGAGAATACCACGTGGGCAGACAAAACCCCCTTGCAGGCTGTAGACAGCCCCCCAGGGGCTTGATCCCTGGCACTCGGAGGCCTCCTCTCATCTCATATGCACCATGATGCTATGAGGTTCCTTAAAAATCATGGCAACAAAATTGGTTATGGTTTCAGGAGGGAGTCGCTCAGGGAGGCTGGGCGGCCCCTACACCGAGGCGGACGTGGCCGCCTGCTCAGTGGAACCTTGCGGCTCATCCGCTCCCTGTCCACACATGACACTTCCTGCCACAGCCCTGATGAAGCTCACGGAGACAGGTGCTTACAGCCAGAATTCCTGTTTATTCACGTCAGACGAGAGCTATAATTGTCCCCACTTCAGAGAGGAAAAAGGGAAGAGCAGAGCTACCGAGAACCAGCGCCCACCTGAGCTGTCAGTCTCTGAGGCCTATTCTTTGCCCATGCTCCCTCCCTTCAGTTGAGGGACTGAGAGTAACACCCCAGAAAAGAGGTCAAGAACGGGATCTTGCTCAAGTAAAATTTAAGTTTCCCTTGAGTGTAGGGTAGGTTGGCTGTTTTCGAGCATGGCGGGCCAGCAGAAAGTGGCTGGTGTGCTCAGCTCTCCTTCACTGTAACAGGCAACGTTCTTGCTCAGACTTCCTTGTCGTGCTTGTTAGAAGAAGACTGCCATTCATGGCGAAGTGTTGTTCTGCTTTCTCTGATTAGTCGTAGTTCGATCTAGGAGCAGGTGAGTGTGTCCTGAGAAGGGCAATTTAATCATCCCAGTGCCTTGTGGAGAATGTCTGGAAGCCTCACAGACATGGGGACCAGGCAACCCCCATACTGAGAAAGCCAACAGCCACAACAAACACTGTTTTCAAGCAGAGCTGGAAAAATTGTACTTGCCAGAATTCATCACGGGAGCAGAAGAGTGGACTCGACATGCAAGGCTTCGGAGTCTGACACACCTTGGTGCGTCAGTGGTGACCCAGTGCTCAGTGGTTTTGATTCTCTGGTGAGCCATTCTAAGGCCTCACAACTCATTTTGCTTTTCAGGAAAATGAGACAGTACCGGGTCCCTTTCCCAGCTGCTGTGAGCTTGGTATGGCGGTGCCATCAGTGTATAGCTGGGATTACAGGCGGATGCCGATAGCCAGCAGGAGCTCCCTGAGCCAACAGTTGGGCCCACAAGGTGCACTTTCTCTTGGGTGTTGGATATTGGTCCACACTCAGCTGTTATCTCTTGCTTGGATTTGGGTACAAAGCTAAGATGCTAACGAGGCTGTAACGTGGCTCCCCCGGAGCACTCAAGCCCTCGTATCCTCCTTGGTGCTGTGTTGGTGGATGGCTGGGTGGGAAAGGACAGCTGTTCTCGGGGCATTCTGAGCTCTCGGATCCTTCAGGTGGCTGGAGAAGCTTGGTGAGGCTGAAACTTGGCCCTTTCCTCCTCCTCCCCACTGGCAGTGATTTTGGGGGTTAGCTGAAGCTGGAATGTTCATCAGGAAGCAAGGGAAGTCGAAGGTGTTGCGTGAAGCAAGTCTGTAGCATCTGTGGTTCTGTGTCAGGATTGGCTCGTCTGCTGTGGCAGTGGCCTGTCCTCAGATAAGGGTAATATTTGCTATGAAGGGCAGGGTATGAGGGCAGAGAGGGGACCTCAGCTTTCCTGGGCTTTGAAAGGTCATGGTCGGCCTAGGACAAGCCATGACTGCAGAGTGAGCCATAGGATGTGTTGCCATGGGGACTGTGTGATGCCTGTAGCCAGTGACCTGGGCTGATCCCCAGGGGACATCCCTGGGCACCGGGAAGGGTTTGGCCCTAGAGAGTCCCTGGGCAGGGAAGGTGGGGTTCTCTACGTGAGAATTCTGAGCCAACATTGGTTGTGGACATGATGTCAAGCCTCCACGCTCAGACCCAACAGGGACGCGGGGAAGCACAGTCAGAGACAGACTCCAGAACAGAAAGGCAGGGCGGCTCTCTGGGGTCACTTCCCCAGAAGATGATTGGGAAGAGAAGGGTGCCCAAGGCCCCTCACAGACTGTGTTCAACTCTGGCCCCAGGGCTCACCAGAAGGCTGGGCACAACGATGACCTCATCTCTCTGAATCTCAGTTTTCCTTTCTATAAAATGGGCACAGAGCAGACACACAGCAATGGGCACTCAGGGCTTCCATTAACCAGATGAGCCGAGCTAGGTGCTGGGCTTCACCTATGGATTACAACAAAAGTGGCCCGAATAGGGAAGCTTCTCTTCTAATGTGATGGAAGTAAGTTGATGGATGTCCTTTTCTCAGTATTTGAATTTTTATGACTATGGAAGCAAGACTGAAAAAGGACTAACCACATTTAACTATAAAGCATGTGTTCCTTGCGGGTAGAGCTTCTAGAAGCGTGTTTTCCTGTTGCAAATGTGTTCTTTAGCCATGGCACAGAGTGAAGCAGCTCTGCATCTCAGGGTTTACCGCAAAGAGCTGTAGGATGCCCAGGAGCTCTGCCATCTGAGCGAAGCCTGGGACCGAGACTGATCAAGCGAGCAAGATGTCTCCAGGTGACTGGATCCACAGCCTGAGTGGTAACAGCGGTAGTGACACACCACCCATAATGACCTCTCACGTGCTGCTTAGTCCGTGCTGGCCTCTATTCTGAGCACGTCACACACTTTCACTCATTTAATCCTTGCAGCTACTCTTTCAGCGAATGCCTGTATTATCTCATTTTACAATGAAGACACTGAAACCCACAGAGCTTGAGTCAGTTGCTCGAGCTCACACAACTAGAAAGCGGGAGAACCAGGTTATTCAAACTGAGGCACACTGGCCCAGGGGCCCCTTGTGGAGATGTTTGCAGAAGGGGCAGGAAGGGAAGGAACAGAAGAGGCTGCTCCACCAGGCTGGGTGGCCATGTAGCCCACTGGACCTTGCCTTCAGCAGTGGGTCTGGGTGAGACCCTGAGATGCTGTCTCTCCATTATCCTCCCCCGCCACCTTCATCTCCAGCCCTCAAAGCTCTTGGCTCAGCACCGAACTCCACGGAGGGTTCTGAAAATTTAGCAGTATCAAGACAGCCGCAGCAGTGTCTGCGAATCAGGCATGCTTTGGTCGCTAATGGGAGAATGTTACTGAAAATGTCCCAATCACTGTGAGGTGGGCCAGGCCTTTGGAATCGGCTCCAGGCTGGTTTCCAGAATCGCTCCTCCACTGGCGGGAAGGTCGACAGAACAGTTTTGTCTCCTGTCTTGGAGATCTTGGGTGGTGAGTGGTGTATGAGCGACACAGGAAGTGAAGAGGAGCCCCAGTCGGAGACAGGTGGGCTTGGAGCCCTGCACAGCTGTGATTTCAGAGTCATAATGAATATGCTTTATTTTATACCACCCATGTTTTGTGCTCTGGGCCATGTGTTCTTTTCTCTCTCTCTCAACTTTGAGGCAATGTTGCTGTTATTTCCATTTTGTAGGAGGGAAAATGGACTGTTGGAGAGGTAAGGAACCCACGAACTTGCTCAAGGCCAAGCAGGTTGCCAGCAGGAGGGCTGTACTGACCCCCCAGTCCATCGGCACCCCTGTACCCGGCCTCCTGCTGCCTGGGCCAGCCCTGACTCCATTTTGCCACCACGTCGGGCCTGATTCCATAGGGCAGGCGTCAGTGCCAGGCTCCTTCTCCGGAGGTTGGAGGGCAGGGAGGGCTTGTCCACCTGCATGGAGCCGGGGAAGCTGTATTTCGAGACGTTGTTCCTAGATGGTTTAATTGCCCTGCCAACAAGTATTTATTGGCTCAGAGGCAGCAGAAGAGGCCGGCAGCCAGCCAAGGCTTCTGGTGCTGATGAAGGCCAGAGAGAGTCGTCTACCAGGCCGAGTACAAGGCCACCATCCCCTTGCCAAAGCCATCGCCCAGTCTGTACTGAACTCACCAGCTTCCGGCTTGACTCCCACGTGTCTCCTGGGAGCCACGGTCCTCCTGACCTCCCTGATGTCAAGACATAGCTCCTCTGCCCTCCTGCCCCAGGCCTGGTCTCCTCTTCACCCCTCTGTCCTGTCATTCTACCCTGACCCCAACTCACCCCCAGCCCTCAGCCCAGGGCTCTTCCCCCTGTACCCTCCTTCAGCACCGAGTCTCTCCCGTCTGCCCCATCCACTTACTTTTCCACACATATGCCTTCTTCCCCCCAAATGGAGATGAAGTGAATTCCTCAGGACAAGGGATGGTGACCCAGGAGGCGTGTGTGGGGAAGTAGATAGAGGAGGGACTTAAAAATATTTGTGCATTTGGTTGGGGGCGCCTTGGTGGTTCAGTTGGTTAAACAGCTGCTTTCGACTCAGGTCATGATTCCAGGGGCTTGGGGTCGAGCCCCACATAGGGCTCCCTGCTCTCTGCTTCACCCCCTCAACCCTCCCCACCCCCTCCATGCTCTCTCTTGTGATCTCTCTGTCTCTCAAATGGGTAAAATCTTCTATAATTTTTTTTTAAGATTTTATTTATTTGACAGAGAGCACAAGCAGGGGGTGAAGCAGAAGGAGATGCAGACTCCTCTCTGAACAGGGATCCTGATGCGGGACTCAATCCCAGGAAACTGAGATCATGACCTGAGCCAAAGGCAGATGTTTAACCAACAGAGCCACCCAAGTGCCCCTCAAATAGATAAAATCTTGAAAAAAGAAGTGTATGCACTTACTTTTGAAAGGCAAACCGTGCACATAGCAACAAACTTAAATATTACAACGAAATACCTTCCACCCACTAGCTCCCTAGCTCCTCTCCCTGCTGGCAACCACCATAATAGTTTCTCGTGTGTCCTTCCAGAAATTTATGCCATTGATACAAACATTGCTCTGCCTCACTTCCCCCCTCATAGATCTTGGCGATTATTTAATATGATGACTATAGAGTTGCCTCACTCTTTATTAACAGCTGCGTGGGTTTTCTTGGTATGGTTGTATCAAAATTTATTTTATTCAGACCTCCACTTTTTTTTTTTTGACATTTAGGCAGTTTCCAATCTTTGAAGATAAACATTTGATTCCAATTTACATTTCATTTCTGCCCCCTTCTGGCTAACTTACATCCCCGAGCTGCCTTCGTTTTCCCCTCTGTGCAGTGGGAATAATTCTATGTGCCTTGCAGAGTTGCTGTGAGGATTAGAAGTGGGGAAGATGGTCCAGCATGTGGCTCAGAGTGGCAGTGTGCACTGGGCGGCGCTCCAGGGCTTACCATGTTTACCCGGCGTTACCGACTTTACTATGCACAGTGCTGAGCTCGTCCAGGCCCCTTGATGAATCTTGTGAGTGGTTGGTTTCTAACTTAGTGTACAGTAGAATCACATTGATTTTGCTATGATGGAGGCTTCAAACACAGTGCTAAACTAGGAGCATTTGAACTGTAGAATCTGGTCGCTCCTTACATAGGGCGTGCATCCGCACCGAGTCACCTGGTCCCTTACCTGCGCAGGGCACATCCGTATTGGGGGTGGGTTGCTGTCCTGTTCTTGCCAGGCCTCAGGCTGATGGTCCTTTGAGGCAGGTACTCCCTCTGTGGCACCCCTTGGTGAGCACGTAAGAATACACCAGCCTCTCGCCACCTGCTGACCTCTTCTGTTCCCTTCTGCAGCAGGACCTGAGTCACAGCTGGCTGGAACGGAGCGAGGCTGGCTAGGAGAGCCCCCCCCTTGAAGCCTGACCCTAGGGTGACCCAGTCCCACCTCTCACTGTGTGTTGAGCACAGCACATCTGTCCCCACACTCCGGCCAGGCCCAGGCTGCGTCATGGGCTGGGCCATTCAGTTCAGAATCTTGACATTCAGAAACTGCCCCTACCCTTTGTTTGCTACAAAAAAGAACAGACTCAGCCAAAAGCAGTCTTTGTGGCCCTGCTCTGAGTGTGGGGGTGGGGGGCAGTTCACATTTGAACAAGTCATGGGTAAGAAGTCCTGCCTGCAGGAAGGGGGCTTTGAAACAGGCTCAGTCAGGAGAGCCACAATGGAGTCCCACGCAGGGGTACCTGCCCTCTTCCTCTCAGAGGGCCTCCGTGGGGCCTCACGGGAAGAGCTGGGGCTCACTCCCGACTGGGCTGCTCATGAGCTGTGACCCTGAACAAGGCAGTGCACACTGGAGCCTCCATTTCCTCATCTGTAACCGTAATGGAAACAAGCTGCCACAGGCGTCGGGATTGTGGAGGATAGAAAGTGACTGGGTGCATGCCTGGCCCGTAGTAGATACTGGGAAAAGTAGGTTTAAAAATCGCCAGTCATGACTGTCACAGCTCCTGTAGATTGGTGAAATGACTGTTAGTGTTATTAAAGGTGGAAATAATTATTGCTATTAATTTTGGTCTGAGGGATCTCACATAAGGAAATATGTTGATTTGGGGAGGATTTTTGACTCCTCTGTCTTTCACATACTTGATGGCAATGATACGTGAGGTTCAAAGACCACTGTAAGTTTGTCATTAATGAGGTGGAAGTGTTGAGCCTTCCCCATGAGCAGTTTCAAAGTTTTCCAGCTAAGTGTCTGGTTTAAGTGCTTTGTAGTCCCTGGTAGTGACTTGCTTGGCAAACGTGTGCTCAGCAAGGATGTCCAAACAACGGGCTCCCTGCCGGCTGCGGCCCAGTGCATATTCAGTGGGGGTGAGCTGCTGCGGGGCCGGGCCTGAGGGGCAGCAGCTGCCTCTGAGCAGATGGCCACTGGGCCCGGCTGTGGCTAGGCCCTGCTGGCCCTTGGGAAGCAAGGGCCAGGGGAAGAGGTGGCCAGGAGGAGCTGGCGGGAGGGTGAGGGCGGGCCCCAGGCAGTGGAGCGGGAACAGACACCGTCTGGCGACAAGGACCAGTCCCCCGCTTGACATGTGGGAGCTGAATGGCCCGGAGAGCTGGGAGGACTTGCCCAAGGTCACTGGCTAATTAGCAGCAGAACCAGACTTAAGCCCCAGGCCTCCAATCCTCCTTGAAAATGCACCTCACCAGAAACAAGACAGTGAGAATTCAATGCAGTTTGTGAGCCTCTGTTGAAAAACCCTGACATAGTTGAGAGAGGACACAGGAGTTTAGGAGGAGAATGATGCCTTCCTAGGAAGTGGCCTTGGCAGTGTGGGCAGCATTGAGACCTTTCATGGCTTCCCCGTGCCTCCTGCGTGTCCGAACCCCTGTCCTCATCCTGCTCAGACCACAGAGCAGGGCATCCACACAGTCAAGAGACCAGAATACTATCTGCATGAGCTAGGCCTAAGTTTCCTTAGCATTTTTGTCTGTAAAGTGCTTTGACGACGTTGTCAGCAGTGCTTCTCACATCTTAACGGGCATCTTGTTCAATGAGGTTCTGACTTGGGCAGTGTGGGCAGGCCCGAGACTCTGCATTTCTGATGAACGCCTGGGTGGGGCTCGTGCTGCTGTGTGTTGAGGTCAGGGCACGGGCAAGGCTTCCCCATGCCCAGCTTGTCCCCCGCTCCCACCGACCGCGTCTCTAAGCCCCACTCTGATCCTGCGGCCAAGGCGGTCTGCTCACTCCTCTGTGCCTTGGTCTGTGCTGACCTTTTTGTGGGAAATGGTCTGTTTCCTCCCCACCCCAAACAAAGCCTGCTGTGACCAAGCCTGGCTCAGCCCACCAGCCCTCCTGCCTGGCTGACGTGAGATGGTTCTTTAGCCTTCCACTGTCTAGCTGTGCCTTCTGCACTTCCTCCCTTTCCTATCCAGCCCCATTTTCCTCTTGTTCTCATCCTCCCCAACTGCCGCATGACTCAGTTTCCCTCTCCTGGAGCCCAAATTCTCCCAGTTGCCAGCAAGGTACACACAAGGAAATTCATCACTTTTCCTTGCGGCCAACTTTGTTTGGGAGAAGATTACTGCAAATAGAAACAGCTCTTTGTTTAACAGTCTTAGATTGAGCACCTACAAGAGGCCAAACGCTGCCTGGTGCTGCTCGGCCCATCATCTCATTTAAACCCCCGCAGCTGCATTAAAATGCACGTAAGTGCCCTAGGCACAGCAGCTCATTTAATCCCCACAGATGAGGAGAGAGCACTGTTCCCCCACTTCCCACATGAGGAGCCTGAGGCCCCGGGAGATGGAGAGCCCCCTCACAGCCCAAACCCGAGAGGCAGCCATCAGTCCAGGGATCTGGGCAGCCAGCTGTGCACCCCACCTCTAACCTCCGGGCCCTGTCGGGTCATGGTAAGCCTTCCTTCGGCTTTGCTGGTGGTCTCAGGCCCTAGCAGAAGGTTTAGGGAAGGTGGTGTCAGCGGTCCAGCTGCCACAGCATTTCTGCACCCCAAATATGGGACAGCCAGGCTGTGCTCATTCTCACCTGTGCCCCCAGGAGCAGCGCAGTCCTGGTGTGGGGGCAACGAACAGGGTCAGCAGATTTGGAGGATGGGGTTTCAGTGACCAAGGAGAGTGAACAGCCTCCCCGGCTGGCAGCAGCCGTTGTTTGCTGCGGTCAGGGAGCCCACCGAACCTCCCAGTCGTGTCCCTTGGTTAAGGCAAGGGGGCAGTTAGCATGAGTTACAGTGCAGCCCAGACACTAATAAGGCTGCTTGTCTGAAGCCTTCCATAATTCAAGTTAAGGCTGTACCGTTTAATGGCCCTTCTTCATCAGATCCTCCAAGACTCGGTGCCTCCTTAATGATTTATTTGCTTGGGATGAAATTAAGCCGAGACAGCGTGAGCTTGGAAAATACCGCGGTGCTAGTTCTTCCCAGTTCTTCATCCTCATGGGTGGCTGCTTCTATAAATAGATCCATGAGCCCTGCCTCGTGACCCTCGTGCCGGGAGCCCCGGTGGGCACCGGCTGCCCCGCCATGACCCTCCTCCCACCCGACGAGGTACCTGGTGCCCCTCATCTTTCCCACCCCAAGGCCGGTGACACCACTGGGGAGACGCAAGGGGCCAGGTTGCTAGCAATTGTCGCCTTGGCTTTGCAGCCATTTAAGTAGAAGTGTTTGACTTGATCTGTTTGGAGCTGTAGCCGTGTTCCAGATCTCGCCCAGCTGATGTTTCTCATCAGGAGGGTGTCCCAGGGAGAGGGTGGGTTTGCTTCTGCTGTTGAGTGAGGTGGAGGACAGCTCTCTGCCTGGTGTCACGGCCTGGCTCGGAGGGGCACATGGGATCTTGTTCACCTCTTTAAGCATGGCTGCCTCTGTGGGGAGGGACCGGAGTCACAGCAGAGGGCCACTCACAGGGCTCACCGGAAGCCAGGTGCCGAGTGGGGGCGGGCCATTTAGTCCAACTCCTCTGTAGTTCAAAAGACCCAGGTTGTCTCGGGAAAGGGCTGAGTGTAATGGTGTGTGAGGACAGAGAGGTCCAGGGACGGGAGTGCACTGCTGTCTCACGTCTTTCCTAGGCTCCCCCCACCCACATGCTCCCAACCTCTCCTGCATCTCTTCTGCTCTCCTCATAATTCAGGCATCTCACCATATCTTGGTGTTGGCTGACTCTGACCCTGACCCAACTCCTGTGCCTCACTGTTAGGGGCACAGTATTTTCCTAGGTCTTGTTTTAAAATCCTGAGAGTCTCTGGTTGGTCCCGCACTTCTCTTCAGGTGTAGACAGAGGGTCTCACCGACCCCCTTACTGGCTGTTGCTGGGTCGAGTCCTACCTGCTGATTCCCTTAGCTGTGGAGAGTCCTGTGGCTGGTTATCTAGCACGGTTGCCTGGGCATTAGCATCCCTCAGGGAGCATGTAAAAACACAGATTTCAGCTGTCTGTCCTCTTTAGCATCAGTGGACCCAGGAGAGAGAGAGAGAGAGAGTGTGTGTGACCAGCTTTCCACTTGATTATGCCATCAATCTAACACTAGTTAGAAGCCAGCTGCTCGGGATGCCTGGCTGAGAGGAGAGTACTGGGCTGTAGGGGGGGTTGGGTAGGGATGGTCCAGGTCACATAGAGGGAGAGTATGCTATGTTAGGCAAGCGGTAATGTTCCAGACTTACAAGAATTGGTTTTCGGGAACTGTGGTCCAAGGCAAAAACAGGTGTTGGGCTCCAAGCTTTAGCTGGAATGGGCATGGGGCACCTGAAGATCATTGTCATTGGCTCCAGCAGCAAGGAAAGGGATCTTTAGTCCATGCAGTCAAAGTGTCCGTGTTGGGTACTGGAGTTTGGAGAGATTGCTTTACAGCCGTGGTTTGCTGCAGGGAATCCCGAGGGACATCAGGGTTGATCAGTGCATCGTGGGGAGGCATGGACCGATCACCCTGTCGGCCAGGGTCCCGGGAGGGGCAGTGCTCCCAGGTTGTGGGAGGGCCGAGGTGTGGTACAGAGACCTCCCGGGTCACCGTTGTTCTCCCTGCCGGTGGAGGCCACGTCGTCCCGCCCTCTCCACCCTTGTGCCTCCAGCATCTGGCACAGGGTGGGTTCTCAGTGAGCATCTACTGAATGAGTGACTGGTAACTCAGGGCCCACACGGCAGGGAGAAAAAACACTGCAGGTTCAGGGGGAGGACAAGGCCCAGAGAAAGAGCACATTCTTCCTGCAGCAACTGCACAAAAGAGAGTTCACAGGTTTCTCGTTGAAACTTCGGGGAAGGGAATCCTAAGAAGTTTCCAATTAGCCAGGAATAGTAAACTGAAATTAGTCGCACTCTGCCCATAGCCACTAATTTGATCTCGGTATAAATAAGCCATCACTCTTTCCTCAACCACAAACGGTCCTTCGTGGGCCAGTCTGCCCCGCAGTGTAAGGAGGTGATTTATCCTTCCACTCGGTGTTTGTGAAGAGCCTGCCCTGTGCTGACCTGGGCCAGGAGCTGGGCTGCTGGGGAAGCAAGGCAGGCCCACTCTCCACGGGGCCACAGTCCGCTGGACAGCCACGGTCACGATGAAAGAGGCTTCATGTCATTCAGGCAATCAGTCCATGGCTGTTTTTTTAAACACCTCCTATGCTCCAGGCGTGGGGGGGCTACTGTGATGACAACTTAGGAGGAGAGACAGAAACAGAAGAAAACAAATCTATGATAAATCTAGATATAGAGAAATGTGACGAAATGAGCAAAACAGGAGACTGTGATAGGGAAGGAGGGGTGTCTCCAGGCTGCTGCTGGGGAAGGGCATTGGAGACCTCTATGGTAGAGTGGAGACAGCCCTGGGAAGATCTGGGGAACACTGACACGGTGGGTAGGGCAAGGTCAGGCACGGTGCAGGGGAGAGGGACGTGGGACGTAAGGGTTGGCCAAGGCTGGGCTTGGCGGCCTGCAGGCTGTGGCATTTTCTTCCATCCTCCAGAATCAGATGATTCACTATTTTTAAAAAGTTGTAAACAGACTTATTTTAAAGAAGCAATATTTGAAGTTCCTTTTCCCTTGGGACATACCTTCTGGTTCTACCAAATGATTCATTTGTTGGGACTTTGGCGAAGGTGGCCTTTGATTGAGGTGGGTGTTGCCATTGTACAGGTGAGTTGATTGAGTCTGGGAGCCTTGCTTGTGATCTGGGGAGCTGATTTGAACCCCTTCTGTTATTTCTCCACCTTTCACTGCTCCAGAAGCAGATTCTAGGTGTGTGTGTGTGTGTGTGTGTGTGTGTGTGTGTGTGTGTGTGAACACAACGGGGCTCCATGGATCTACTAAGAGCCATCTGGCAGGCCAGCCAAGAGAAGGGATCTCTATGGCTCAGGGATCACTCTTCTTTTTTCCTTCAGGTTGTTGAGTGACCCATGGCTGGGGAATTTGTGGTGTGCAGTCTTCCCTGTCTGGGTGGTTGGTGGCCGGGAGACCCAGGACTGGGAGCCCACCCCACCACCCTGGCCAAAGTCTGGCCAGCCACTGTCCACTGTACTTTGACTCCTCCATGTCCTTGGCTCCGTCCTGGGAAGGGGGATGCGTGAGTGGGTTCTGGGCCGGTGGACTCTGCCTTCCCTTCAGTCCCTTGGCATGGAAGAGCCCCAGTGTACTGACAGGTATCTGATGGCTTGGATGCTTGTCACTTCAGGCTGGGTGAGCCACCCAGGAGGTACATGGCAGGTGGAGGACTTCGTTTTGCTGGCCCCATCAGCTTCTCTCAGCTATTCAAGGTGTTGTAGCAAAATAGATTGTTTAGATATGTGAGAACTGAAAAAGCATTCTCAGGCTGGACTGATCTGATTTGCCCAGAGTCTGGTGTTGGGTGGAAAAGAGGGAAGAAGGGATCAGGTCCTGGACAAAAAATGCTAGACTTAGAGCCAGAAAAGCTGGCTCAGCCCATTCCAGCTTGGCCACCATCTATGTGTAACCTTGGGCAAGTCACCTCCCTTCTTTGTGCCTTTTTTTCCTCATTGCAGGAGGAAGGGGGTTAGACAAGATGACCTCAAAGGATCTCCACTATTCTGTGCTAATATTCAGAGACTATCTACACGTCTGATTTTTTGGATGATACACATTTCACACTGACGTGCTGTCCAATACAGCAGCTGCTAGCCACATGCGGCTACTTACATTTAAGTTTAAATGAATTAAAGTTCAATGAAAACCTCAGCCATGTTCAAGTGTTCCCTAGCACCGTGGGGCTGGTGCTACCATGTCTGATGCACAGATGCTCAATATTTCCATTGTTGCCCAAAGTTCTAGTGGTCAGTGCTGCTGTGGGGCCCCTGGGGAGGACTGGGGACATAATGTCAGGGTGCAGGCCCCTGTGTCCATCATGGGGCTATTCTGGAGTCAGTGCCAGAAGGAGGGTCAGCTCTCTGGGCCTGCCTTGAGCAGGATGGGTGTGGGAAGAGGATTCGGCACAGAGGCCCAACCAGAGAGTGTTGGGCACACCCAGGAAATCGTAGAGAATGGCACAGGTCCTGGGTGGGGAGAGCCAGGAAGCGTTGCAGTGATGGCAAGTATGCCAGGATTGCCAAAGAGGATGGCTTGGGGACAGCAGTGGCCAGGAGCCCCATCTGTGGAGGGGCAGCTGCTGCAAGAATGCCAAAGCCCAGCCTGCAGCCCCCAGGTTCAGGATCGGGGGGCAGCTTGCTAGGTTTGCGTCCTTGGGCAAATTCCTGAACAACGGAACCTCCACCTCCTCATGGGTGAAAGGGGAGAAATAAGAAAAGGTTTTTATGGTGATGAAATAACAACAGACTCTCAAAAGCCCACTGTAAATGCTAAGGCCACGTCATGCGGAGACCGCATCACAGAGAGCACTGTTGACTGTGTTGCCTTGTAATCGTAGACTTACGGGGGTGTCTGTCCTGCCTTTCCAACTGGACAGTGAGCTCTTCGGAGAAGGGACTAGCTCGTTCTCTGTGCTTCCCCACAGCCGGGGCTTTCCCTTCTCATAGCTGAGCACAACAGCGCCGGTGGCCACCGCACAGGGGGCTGTGCGGGCTTGTCCTCCTTGCTCCCTTCCCGGTGGCCTCTCGCCAGCATGCAGTCATGCTTCAGGAGCTGTTGCATGCTTCCCTCGTCCCTGACACGTACACACATCTGGCTAGGTCTGGTTGTCATTTTCCGAACCCACGGCAAATCTCAGGCTCTGACCCCAGCCCCACAGTGTGTCAACAAACCAAGGGCAGAGGTCAAAGGGCAGAGCTGGGCTTTGCCTGCACCTCACGGAGTGCTCTTGGCAGGAAATAGCCTGGTGTCTGGTTTCATCATGTGGGTCTCCCTCCCCAAACAGAAATCAGCTTTTCATCTGCATTCCTGGCTGGGAGGTGACACTTCTGGCTGGCTTGTTGATGACGGATGGCCTGCTCCACACCAGCCCTGGGGAAGGTCATTACTCGGGCTGGCTCTGGCTTTTCATGAAGTCTGCTCAACGGACATGCAGAACACAGAGAGGCAAGCTCGGGTCCTGCCAGAGCCACTTTCTTGCCACAGAACCGGGGTGCTTCCCAACAAAAGTGGCAGTGAAGATAAGCCGGAAAACCATTTGATAAGCATCTCCCTGCCCCAAACAGTGTTTTACGCGTATATATGTGCATTCAATCCTTTTGGCCCCGTGTGGATGATGTTAACATCCCCATTTCATGGATGAGAAAACTGAGGCTGTGAGAAGCTAAATGGTCGCAGGACTAGAACTGGAACTGGAGCCTTATCTGTCTGACTCCAAGTTCGAAGCCTCCATTTCAGGATGCCCCAAAGGCCTCCTTTCTTGCTCCTGGTATCTTTCTTCTGATCACAGTAAGCTATAGGAGGGCCTTTAAACCAACTGATATGCCCAACGGCATCCCCTGGTTTCCTTGCTTAGCCTCAGCTTGATGATCTGAACATCTCTAGATGAGTGATTAAGACCAGGGTTTTGCAGAGCTGCGTCACCTCAGCCAGCCACAGGGACAACCCCGCCACCCCCTGCCAAGCCTCGGGTGTCCTAACTGGGCAGCGGGGACACATGCGTATGCAAGGAGCTAGAGGGGTACAGTACAGGTACATGGCTCCCCCCAGCTGGTTTGGAGGGCCCATGGGAACTGTGCTCTGTGGCTTCTCTTGTGTCCCTGTGCTACCCAACCCCCCGCACCCTAAACAGAGCCCTGGGTGCTACCCCCTCTTCATTCAGGACATGTCCTGCCAAGGACATGGGATAGGCATGGGCCCCGTGTTCTCAGCCTCCTGCCAGCAGGGAGCTCCAGCAGGCTCTGCCCCTGGGGAGAGGGGGTCTTAGGTGTACCCCTTTCTCTAGGCCAGCCTGAGGAGATGTGCCCTGGGCGTGGCCTCCCTCAGCAGGGCCCCTCGAACCTCTAGCACCAGAGTACGGCCCCCAGTCCTCAGACCAGCATCCACACCTCACCAGGCACATTCAGGCCCCATGCTTCTGTTTCTGCCTTGCCCTTGCCTAGATGCCAGCCCCACTTGCCCATCCACCCAAGCTAGCCTTTCTCTAAGCTCAGAGAGATGCCAGCTTCCTTTCTGAAGTCCTCTCTGGTGATCTCAGTCCACAGTAATAACCCATTGTGTGCTGTCGGAGCACATGTGGGTGGACGGAGGGAGTCTGCAGGGCTTTGTAACCCAGAGGAGATGAAGGCAGTGCCACCTTCTTAGTGACTAATCTTCAGATGGCTTTGTCTGAGGCTCCTCCTTGCTGGACTCCAGAACCCTTGGGGCCCTGCGGGGCAAAGGGGAAAGGTCTGAATTCTACCTAGGCCATTCCAGGCTGTGGGATTCTGCACTTCTGCTTGGTTGTTGTCGTCTGTAAAATGGGCTAACAGTGGCTCTGCTGGAGGGCGGTAGAGAGCGGCCAGGGAGCCTGCCAATGTGAAAAGCCTAGCACAGCGTCCGAGGCCTGGCATCACTGGATGGTGCGCGTGGATTTGTTTCGCCTCCCAGACAGTAACAGCATGTGGTAGAGTCCCAGGCAGATAGAGGGCACATAACACAGACTTATCGATTTTTTTTCAATACTTTCTTTTGTAATGTGTCTCTATTAACTGCAACCTGAGACCCTCCAAGGCCCAGAGCAGAAACCCCGTGCTTGCTCAGCCTTGGAGGGGGCCTCTGCCTGGCCCTTCCCTCCTCTTCCCCCATACCCCTTCCTTGGCCTCTCTGTGCCCTCCCCTTCATGTCGCCTGGGCCACTACACTGGCCTATAAATCAAACTTGTCCCTGGAGACCTCTGACCCAAACCAGATGGCCATACAATGCCAGCACAGAGTAAGCTCAGGTTCCAACAATGCTGGACCCCTCCCCTGCCTGACCCAGGGCCCTGGAGTTCCTTTAGGCAGCTGCTCTGTCAATCACTCCCAATCGGTGGTCTGGGCTCTAGCTAGGGGTCGTGACCTGTCTTAGAAACATGCCATTAAGCCCTATATAGGTCTCTATAGATCTATATAGATTAAGCCCTATATAGATCTCTATACATCTCTATATAGGGTTTAATGAAGGTTTGTGGTGCCTGCTTTCTGGGCCACGGCAGTAGCTTTCTTTCTATATAGATTAAGAGCCAGAGCTGGTGTACACAGTCTGTGCCATGGTCTACCCCTCCTCCAGGAAGCCTTCCCTGGCTGCAGCAGTTACTGCCGCTTCGATGGTATAGAATGTCCCCCCACCAACCCCAGGCACTCATTCATACATTGTTCCTTCCTTTGACAGTCACCGTGCTTCCTCTGCCTGGGCCCACTGGGCAGTGTGGACATTGCCCTTACCACCCGGAGCCCCAGGGACAGCTATAGATGTAATTACAGGACTGGGTGTTAGGGGCTGCAGTTGGCCATGAGACCCAGAGCATTGGGAGAACTCCGAAGGTGGACCCAGTACAACCTTGGAATCTAGGACAGCTTCCCAGGGAAGAACACTCAAGCTGCATTTTTTGTTTGTTGTTTTGTTTTTAAGATTTTATTTATTTGACAGAGAGAAACACAGCCAGAGAGGGAACACAAGCAGCGGGAGTGAGAGGGAGAAGCAGGCTTCCCACCCAGCTGGCAGTCCAATTCGGGGCTTAATCCTGGGACTCCGGGGTCAGGACCTGAGCTGAAGGCAGAGGTTTAACCACTGAGCCACCCAGGTGCCCCTCAAGCTGTGTTTTGAAGGATGAGCTGGTATTTGCCCAACGAAAGGGAGTACGTCTCAGAGAGGAAGAACAGCACGTGGCAAGGGCAGGCACGGGGTGTGAAGCAACTTGATAGTTTCAGCAGCCGACAAATTGGAGAGCTTGCTGGAAGCACACCTGGGGGAGTGATTGGAGGCTTGATGTGTATCAGTATGAATTAGGTCTGGTTGTCTGGGACCAAAAATTCCCAATAGAGGTTCATTTCTCTTTCATTTAAGAAAAGCCAAGAAGTGGACAGTCCAAGGATGTTGTGAGTCTCCATGAAGTGATCAGTGGTCTAGGTTCCTTCTGTCTGCTACTCTGTCTTCCCAGCTTCTGACTTCCATTCCCAAAGGTACCTTATGGTCCAGAATGGCTGCCAGAACTCCAGCTTTTGCACCCACACTTCAGGCAGGAGGACAGAAGAGAAAGAAGAGGGCACACTGTTTCCTTTAAAAAGATGTCTCAGAAATACCACACCATGCTTCTGCATTATAGTTCATGGCCAAAATGTGATTGTATACCATTCTTAGCTGCAAGGAAGATGAGAACTGTAGTCCTTACAGTAGGTGCGGTCTATAACAGTGTTCTTCTGCAAAGGATCCTGAGGCCTTGCCTTGCCTCTGTGGGAGAGAACTCTGCTCAGTTAGCAATATCTCCCTTCTCTGTGGGCATGGAGCCAACAGCACGCATCCCCGTGCTGTCTTGCTGGTCTCCTGCCAGAAGGTCCTCTCCCCAGGGATGCCCAAGGTGTTTGGTGTGGTTCCTGCAAACAGAACCAGGCACATGGGGCTTCTCCAAAGCCCCAAAGCTCAGCAGAATTCTAGGCAAGTTTTCTGGGTGTTCTGCAGTCTGATTTTGTTTCTGGCCTCTTGTCTTCTTGGCGCACCCATTGCCCTTCCACAAGCCTCGAGTCTGCACAGAATGGTCTGTGCAGTTAGAGCCTGGACTAGACAAGAAAGAAATATAATGTTCCCAAACTGCCGCAGCCGCCTCCCTCAGTGAGAGGTCTCCCAGGGTGTGATAATACAGAAGGAATCTGAGGGAAGTTTGAAGCCATTTTATTTTCACAGCTGGAAATACCTGGTTTAATTTCACACCTGCTGAGTCTCAAAACCGCAGTTTCTTTAGCTGTGAAATGGGGCTAATACCACCTACCTTGAGGGGTGGTTGGGAGAATCATATGGAATAAGAGAGGACACAGCAGGGAAGAGCCACAGAGGATAACAGTTAGGAGCTCTGGTCTCTGACTGCCTGGGTTTCCATCCTGGCTCTGCTGCGGCTTCGGAGGTGACCTTGCCCATGTGACTCTGTGCCTTGGTTTCCTTCTGTGGAATGGGGATGCTAATAATAGTCCCCACCTTGCAGAGCTGCCGTAAGGCTCACACATGATAGCACACATGAAGAGGTTAAAGCCTGGCACACGGTATGTGGGTGTAAGAGCTATCTCCGAAGAGCACCAACTTCGGCATCAGGCAGGCCTGGGCTTTGATTCTGTGTGAATTACTCCTCTGCTCTTTCCTCATTTGTAAAGCGAGGATAGCACAACCTACCTCACAGCCTGAGGGTTAGTGACGGAATAGCTCTAAAGCAACTACGGAACACCGGACAAGTCAGAATTCTGGAGAGGATGATGATAACGATACTAGGTCCCCGCTCTGCCAATAGCTCCTTTGCCCAAAAACACTTGAGAAGTAGGCTGCTCTTAGCATTATTCCTGGAGCAGCTGAGGTTTGAGGACTTGCCCAAGGTCACACAGCCAGTGAGAAAAGAACTCAAAGTTTGACTTCTTGGGTGAACTGATCCAGAGTCTCTATTGTCCTGCTTGGGACTATAAGGTGCAGCAGCCCGAGGGTTTAAGAGGGGAAGGGCTGGGGGTGGAGAGGGCCCAGAGCTTCAGGGACAGCTGCCCCCGAGGTTACACTCAGCAGAGGACCAGGGCTCCTGAGCTGTTGTAGTTAGATTTGCACATAGGACCTTGACCCTGGCTCGGAGGGCAAGCTCCCTGGGCCTGACTTGTGCGGCCGGCCACATGGACGGCAGCATGACTGCGGTAGGGTGACAGGCATGGAAGGCGATGGGGGGCGGCGAGGCCAGGGCAGGCCTGGGCCCCTCAGCTGCATGTAGACTTTAGCTAAGCAGGAGTCGCTGCAGGATCATGAAGAAAGCCACATTTTTGGAGGATTCACACTGCCTGGAGGGCTGGCAGGCACTGTGGACTGTGTGCAGGCAAAACTGGAGAGGAGAGTGGAGGGGGGCAGGCCACGCAGGGAGGCACCCCAGGAGGACAGACCCGGCAGGAGGTGAAAACTCTAGGGTGTGCTGGCGGAGCCCGAGTTTCTGGATCCCCAACAGTGTCAGGACCTGTGACAGCTGCTTTATAGTGTGATCCTCAAATAGTGCTAGGAAGTGAGTGTGACTTACCCATCTTCCAGACGAGGAAGCAGAGGCTCAGGAGGTAAAGTGGCTTGCCCGAAGCTGCACAGCCCCAGAGCAGCAGAGCTGGACCCAGAGCCCAGTACCAAGGGCCAGGCCCTGCACTCCCCCCTGCCCTCCCAGGCCACCTCCCTGTGGGGATGGGGTGAGGCAGAGTGGGATGGGCGTACCAAGTAAAGGTCTGCGGTGGGGGCGGGGGGACACTTCTATGTTTATAGCCTTAAGGAATAGACTTTTCTTTAGGAAGCAAAAGTTTGGTTGTGCTCAGTGAGCAGGAAAATGGAAGTGACCCTGGAGCAGAGATTTAAAGCCCTGTTGGCCATTTAGGCAGCCCTGTGTTTAATAGCTTGGGAGCCCAGCGTCAGAGCGATAAATCCACTATGTGCCGCGAGGTGGGGAGCTGGCCTCCTGGGGTCTCCGTGCTCTCGGCATCCGGATGCAAACCTCCTGCCAGGCCATCTTGGAAGTGGATGGGGCAGCTGGCCACCTGCTCCTGGGAATGCAGTGGCCATTAGCACCGGCTTCAAAGCAAGGTGTTGCTGGCATTATTACACGAGGAACACAGGAAGGGCCAGGTTATACATACATAGATGCACAAATACTAAGTAACTATGTGCAAATCTAGACTATAAAAAGCAATGCTAGGGTGTTATTCTCCCAACAGGTTATCAAAGGTTACTTCTAGGTGGCAGGTGGAGAGGTAAGTTTCCTGCTTCTTTGTGCTTAATGTACCCTGCACATCGACACGTCCACAGGGACATAAAAAGTGCTCCCCATCTATCCCTGCTTCTTGGCAGAATCTTGGGGTGCCTGCACCTCATCCCCCATACTCCCTGGATTTCAGAGCCACTGATGCAGGCAGTCCCCAGGCCAGCTGTTTTGGACAGCACCACTCCATCCTGAGCTGTAGGCACCCACTCCATGGGATGCGGCTACAACTTGGGGTACCCCTCAACCATTGCGGGGAAGGGGCAATGGCTAAAGGCCCCTGCCACCCCAGCTTCCAGGACGGTTCTGAGGTACGTTTTACACCGCTGCTTAGAGGGTCCTAAGAGAATAAGCCCTGTTGCCCCCTTCTGTGTCAGCTCCTTAATATACCTTTGCCTGTCTTCCTCCTGTCCCTTGTGCCTTCTGCCCTCTCCCTCGCATTTTCAGAGATCATCTCCCCCTACGACTGCCTGCTTCCGAAGCCTCATCTCTGAGGCACCCCAACTAAGCCAAGCCCACTCTGACCAATGTCTTACAGAGCCCCGCAGCCACGTTCTAGGTCGATACAAGCACACCTCTATCTGTACCTAAACACGGATGTGCCCACCTGCTTTTTCACAAGACACAGTGGGACCGGATGGTCCTTACCACTCTGCTGCTTGCTTCCTTGGTGACTCATGGCCACACCGCAGCGGGATTTCAGGTGCTGGCTGACGCACCTAGCAGCCCTTCCAGGTGCCCTCGATCCTGCTCACCGTGGGCACCCACATCCTCCAGGGATGGGACCAATCTTAGCTAGGGGTTATAGGTCCTCAAGGAAGGCGGGGTGTGACACATCCTCGTCCTCATCCAGCAGGTCAGTAGTCACTGTCCAAACACTGGCTGAGCCTTCTCCACCTCCCCCAGGCCAGATACAGGCTGGGCTTTGCAACTGCAAAGATGTGCCTACACGGTCCAGCCCATTTGTCCTGCGGAAGCTGAACAGTCCAGTAGGAGCCGCTGGTTCCCAGAGATCTCAGATAGTGCAGAAGGGGCACCGCAGGGGCATGGATGGCAGATAAAGGATAGCTCTGCAGAGGAAGGGACCTCTGAGTCCTGAAGCCTGGGCGTCCACCAAGTGCAGTAGAGCCCGAAGGAGCGAGGCTGGCCAAGGTGTGGAGGCAAGAGAGAGGGTGTGGGGGAGGTAGGACAGGGAGCAGATGTGCTGTTTCTCATGACTCAGCCTATGCTTTTCCTTGACTGCAATGGATTCTTTTATCATGATTTTCCAAGCAGGCCTGTGTCTGCCGGCAGCCTTGGGGTCAGGAACAGAGGGGATGATGGACGTGTTTGGACAGAAGCCCTTACTTCATTTTTTGGGTAATTTGTCAAAAGCCAGTTATCTTTGAAAAACCAATTTTCAGGGATTTCACAGAAATCATTCCAGAATTTGTGAGTGTTGACAGCTCTGCCACTAATCAGCTGGGTGACCTTGGGAAAGTCACTTTAGAGCCTTCTTGCTTTTTCAAACGCAGCTGGCCAAATCTGAGTATAGGCATTTGTATGTTGGGGGTGAGGAGGCATGGGACATTCATGGATACTTGTCTGAGGTGATGCTGGCCACCCACCCCTTGTTTCAACTCCTGCCCCCCCTTCCAGACTGCTTGTGAACTAAAGGATAAGCAGAAGAGTTCTTTCTTTTTTTCTCTCTCTTTCCCCCTGTCTCCCAGATTGGGAATACACGTTATGATCAGTCCAGAAGTTAAACCCCAATTTAAACCCCAGTTAAATCAACATGTGACCCTAGGCAAATCATTTTTTTAAAAAAGATTCATTCATTCTGCACACATTAATTGAGCACCCACTATGTGACATTCCCTAGGAGGCACTTGGGATGCAAACGGCAGAGGCAAAACCGACAAAAAACTCTGTCTTCATGAAGCTTATACTTTAGTAGATAGAGGTAGACAATGAGGCAATAAATGAATAAAATGTTAGCTAGTGTTAAGGGCTATGGAGAAAAAGAGATGATGGAATGTGTTGGAGGAGGCCTTGTTGAGGAAGAGACATCTGAGCCAAGGACTTGAAACAGGAGCAGCAGTGAGCCATGTGGGTGTATCAGGGAAGGGCCATCCAGGCAGCAGTAACAGCAAGTGCAAAGGCCCTGAGGTACATGTGCTGTGAAGGGTACAGGAACAGGGTGTGAAGCCAGAGAGGATATAGGCATCGGGATCAGCAGATCAGGTATGACATTTGGCTTTTTCTCTGAGTGAGGTGGGGAGTCATTATTACTTCAATACAAGTGAGAGATGCTGGTGGCCTGGATCCAGAAGGTAACAGAGAGGTGATAAGAAGAAGCCGAATGCTGGATATATTTTGAAAATTCCAACAGCATTTGCTAGAGTGGGTGAGAGAAAGAGAAGGGGGTCAAGGAGTCAGGGATGACCCCAGGTTTTGGCACCAAGCAACCGGAAGGCTGCAGGTGCCGTTATCTGAGACGGGGAACGCCGCAGGTGCATGGTGATCAGGAGCCCGACCTTGGACATGTGGGGGTTAAGATGCCCAGAGGGAATTCGAGAGGAGGTAATGTAAGCAGGTGCCTCTGGAGTGCAGGGGACAGGTCCAGCATACAGATGGCTTTTAGAGCCCGATAGTGTGAAGTCCCCTGGGGAATGAGTGGAGCTACTGAAGGGAAGAGGTCCCAGGACCAAGCCCTTGGACACTGTAATGCTTAGAAACCAAGCCTCAGTTTCTCCTCCTGTAAAACGGAAATCGAAACCAGAATTACCTTATAAGGGCTGTTGTAGAGATCATGTGAGACCCGGCATGTGTTATGCACATATTAACAAGGACATAGGGAAGAATGCCATAAACACGAGTTATTATTCATGATAGAAATCATTGTTATCAATGAGAACTTACGGTCTCAGCAAGCATGAGACCTCTTATCAATGCTGTTTAACTTTTATATCTATGCTCTGCTATTTTTGACCATCAGAAGCATCCCAAGCAATGAGATGGGACATGATTGCTTCCATATGGCAAATGAGAAACCTGGGGTTCAGAGAGGTTGAGGGAAGTATGCAGCTTTTCACCCCGTTAGTGACAGAGTCAGAGCGTACGTGGACCATCCCCACTCCCCCACTCCCCCCCTGACACACACACACACACACCCGCTTCTCTGATCTCACTGCCACAGCCTGTTCAGGCTGACAAATGACTTGATTAGGCAGCAAAGGTGCTGCTCACCAGTGAGAGTGTGGATGGCATGTTTACTCGGGACCAGCCCCAACGGCAGGGCTCCCCATGGCTATAGCAGTGGCCCAGGTTCATGCTCCATGGCCAGAGACACAGGCTGAAACCTACAGAACCTGTGACAGGGCAGAGTGCCTTCCTTCTGTCGGACGACTTCCTTTCCCAAGCGGCCGAGGTGGTAGAGCTCATTTCCTTACTAGCTCTATTCAGCAAAATTAGCACCAACCGGACCCCGCCTAGCCCCGGGTGCTGCTTTTCTTAGCAGTCAGTGCATCGCCCAGCACGGCAGCCGACCAACTCAAAGAATCTGTGAACCCAGACTTTGCAGCCTGGGAGGTTTTTGGGGAGGCTGGGGTTGGCCTTGAGTCAAGCTGTGCTGGGTTCAAATCTCAGCTCCCTTGATTCCCCGCTGGGGACCTGGGGCAAGTTATTTGACCTCTTTGAGCTTCTGTTCTCTCTACAGCATGTTTAGGGACTAGAAATAACATGTAGAGTGAGTGGCACACAACTGGGCTTGATAAATAGGAGGTGATATGATTATTATTATTATTAGCATTGATATCAGCCAACAAAATGAAAACTTTCAGGGGGAAATCAACCTACCTACGTTCAACCAAAGCCCTTCTCCTTCACTAACCACATCTACCGTTCTCTGCTATTGACAGGGGGTCAATCAGGAAGCACTGATTGGAATCCACCACAATCAAAGCCTCTGTCACGGACACGGCCAGTACCTCTCTGTGTCCCTGTGCCCCAGGAGTGGAGCTGGAAGCCAGGAGGCAGCCACTGGCTTTGCCACTGTCCAGCCCATGAGCTGGCCCTCTGGGGGAACACCCGCAGGGGTGCTCAGTCTCCTGCTCCAAGGGCCTCCAAGCTTGCTGATCACATTGGATAGGCCTCCAGCCCTCAGCACCTTGATACAGGGAGAGCAGGCAGGGAAGCTAAGGATGGGTACGTAGCCTGGGCATGGTCTCAAGGCAAGGACGGAGAGAAGGCAATGTCTCTTTCCACTTCCACTGGGAGGGGCCCCTTCCCATGTCCAGCATACACTTGATATATACGGACTCCTTTACCCCTGCTCCACCGTAGAGAGGGGCTGCTCTCCCCATTTTAAGAGGCTCAGAGAGGTGAAGCAACTTCCCTATGACGACTCAGTTGTCCCAAGGCCAGTCTGATGCTTGGGCTCCTGTTCTTTCTCCTCTGCTCCGTCCCCTGCTATGAGAGGGGCTGGGGGCCACACTGGCTGCCAGTCTGCAGGGTGGGTTTCAGTGATGCGCTCGGGGCGGGGGCAATAGTGGGGCTGAGCCTGACCTGCCTGGAAATGAAAGGTGCTGAGATCCCTGCTCAGAACGGAGAGGAGAAGGCAGAAGGTAGGGCAGCCCTGTGATGTGGCAACGTTAGCATAGGTCATGCAGGGAGAAGAAATGTTCTTTCTCATAATAGAGTCTGTAGGGGAAAAAATCAAGGCTTGTTGGAACCTAAACCTAAAAATGCCAGCTGGCTGGAATGACAACAATAAAAATAAAATACATAATAATGTCATATATTGTGGTAGGCACTTTTCATATTGTAAATCTTCCCAGCAAATCTGCCGAGTAGACGCTATTTCCTTTTCTACTTTGTAGATAAGGTAATGGGGGCTCAGGTCACTCAGCTAATAAGTTGCAGAGCCAAACTCAAGTCTGTCTCCTTTCAAAAACATGCTTCTTCTGTTATACCAACTGAGGTATAATTTAATTCGTCAGAATGTTTGATCTTACATGACAAGGAGGAGGCCCTGGGCATGAGGTCCTGGGCATGAGGCCCACAGTGGATTAGTCACAACTGGGGAAGCTTCCGGATCTCCAGAGCTACCTTAGCACTGTGTACTGATGGCGAAGGACTGTGTGCCAGAGTCCAGGGCCCGGCTGGGCTCCCCTCTTCTGTCCTTCCACATGCATATTCATCACACTCACACGTATTTTTATGAGCAGCTCAAACCTCTGCAAGAGACTCAGACTGGAAGCCAAGGGTCTTCCTTACCAGCTGGATATGAAGAGCCATGTGCCCACTCCCCGAATTCCGGCCAAACGGCCTGCTCCTCTAACACCACAGAAACATTCTATACGACCTTGGGTGAGTCATTGCCAAGTTCTGGGCCTAAGTTTCCTCTCCTGGCAAATAGGGACTAGCAGCATCTCCCTCTGGGATGGCAGGGGTGTTTTTAGTGTGGTGGTGTCTATAAAAAAAGCCAGCCACATGCCCAGAACCCCGTCTATATTTAACAAAGCCACCCAGGACTGGCCTGGTTGTCTTTAGTGATTGGTAGCCGAGCATGCTCGTTCTGTTTCTAGAGCAATATTTGTGGCAATCTTGCTGCCTGGGGCCAGTGAGAGTACAGCGGTCTCCCTCTAGAGAGGGAGCTTGTGGCCATCTTCCTCTTCCTCTGGGGCTCCCCCTGGCAGCCCTGTGTTCTCCTGCCTCAGCTGTCTCCCCATGACCAGGCACTGTCCACCCCTCCTCCATCCTCCATGGCACGGCACACAGTAGGTGCTTGGGAACTTGGTGAGTGGTCAAATTGCTGCTCTGGCTCCATGCAGATCTGTGCAGCCTCCCCCTTGGGGTGGCTCCTCGCCCATACACCCACCTCAGGGGGAGCTGAGCTGAGCTGGGCAGCTATTCCTTCTACACACCTCTGTGCCCTGAACAGCGAGGGCTTCTCAGAGGAGACGATTTTTGAGTTGGCCTGAAGAGAACACGGATCAGATCTGACATTTGCTCCTGGCTTTCTTTTTTTCTTTTTCTTTTTCTTTTTCTTTTTCTTTTTCTTTTTCTTTTTCTTTTTCTTTTTCTTTTTCTTTTTCTTTTTCTTTCTCTCTTTCTCTCTTTCTCTCTTTCTTTCTTTTTTTGCTGCCCCCAAAAGTCCTATAACAAAAAGCTTTCAAGCCAAAACTACTTTACTGCACCCTGAGGAAGAAGCTGTCACAGGCTAGGACTGAGACTGTAGTCAAGGACCCGTCACCACTCCTGGGGCCTGAGCTGACTGGCCTGTACCCTCCACGCCCTGTGGCCTAACCTCAGTGTCCCCACAAGTATCAAAGGTGTCCTCCCACTGTGGGAGCTGGCTGGGCCACCCGATGGCTCCTGGAAACAACCCTCCATCTCAGTCTGGAGGCTGGTGTAGAGACTCCCCAGCTTCCCTGTCCTCAGGTGGGATCACTCTCAGGGTGCCTTCTGGCTCCTTGGGGTATGCCCCTTCTCTCACAGCAAGCTGGCCGAAGAACATACCCTGCCCAAGTGTCCCTTCCCCGCCCACCTGCCCGTGATTCCCTTGTCTCCTAGGCTACATCTTTTTTCTGGCTGCACTTTGGGCCTCAGAGAACATTTAGAAGCATGATTTAGAAGTGCCTCAGGGGCCACCAAGGAAGCATTTGATGCAAAGGTATTGCGGAACGTCTTGACTATCTAGCTGTGCAGCCTGCTCCCCCACGGGGTGTAACTGGTGTGTCATGTTCCCACTTAAAGAACGTGCCTGGTCCCTCTTGGGCCTTCTTTGAAGGCACGGAGGCTGGGGGGCCTGCTGCTGGGTGTGAGGCTGGGGAGGCAGGCCTGTGGCATCCTGGGGGAGGAGTGCTATGGGCGAGACTGTGGAGGGCATGTTCAGGAAGGGATTTCCGGGCTACTCTGAGGCGGAAAATTTGAGACCGTAAGCTCCCGGACAGCTGTGCGCTCTGCACCATTTGGGCTGCTGCCTGGAGCACCATGGCTACGGGATGAATACAAATGCATAATGGAAGAGGCTGTCCTGGGGCTCAGAACAGACTTATTCATCCCTCGCTCCCCCACCTGCTCCCTGCCCGGCTCCCCCGAGACTTCTCTGGGACTTGGTGTTGTCAAAACTCGTATAAATCCCAGTGTCATCTGGCTCTGTTGTCGGCAAGGCCCCAGACATCGGGGGAAAGAGGGAATTTCCACTTTCCTCCATAAATGATGGGGAGGGCCCATGTCCACCCAGACTGCCTGGGAAGCAGCTGGGGCCTGGGACACAGGGATGGCAAGGGATCCTTTGTTCCCCGTCCCCCTGGAATGTTTCATGTCATGTGTGCCAGTGCCTTCTGCTTTGGAGGCTGGGCTGGGAGCTAACCGGGTTGGGGCTGGCACTCAGCAGACGGACTCTCCCAAGATGACAGAGATCCTGCGTCCAAACTGGTGGATAGCCGCGAGACCGCTGTGACTGAGTCTGGGCTGGGAATCTGGACCTGGATTTGGAAAAACCATAAGAAGGGTATAGAAGTAGAAATAACACCTAAGTATTAGAAGTAGAGGCACTCTCTGTGCTTCTCTCCAGAAAAAGAGCCAAATCTGGGTCATCTGGTGATGACCCCTTAGGGCTATAGGTAGAAGCAGCTGAATGGGTTCATAAGACAGCAAGTGAGTTTAGTGACTAAAGGAGGTAGATGGTATGGTAGAAAGTCAGGGCCTCTCCAACACAGTTTATAGTGGGACCTCACCTCCTTTCATCTGGACCTCATACTTTTTTTGATGCAGCCTCTATTCGTCTCGGCTAACTAAGCAGCCAGCTCACATTGTCCAGTCTTGGGGAGCTTATGACTCAGTCTCACAGAACATACTGCCAGGCCAGCTCCCCTGTCCTGCCAGTTGGATTTATTTCCAAGGCTTAAAAGCAGGACTTTATAGGAAACCCTGGTGGGTTCCATTTTACTGCACTATGCCAAATTTCAGAGTGTGCAGATCATTTGGGTTTCTAATTCCATACTGGGTGTCATCTATCATTTCCAGCTTCTGCTTCCTACATATTTGGTAACATCACAACAGACACATTAAAATATACAACCTCCTTTGCTAAACATAATGAAGGCGTAATGGTGAGTTGAGTTGTGTTGTACTGTGCTTGACTTCCTGATACAGTGCTCTTTTTCTAGGGTAGATATTTAAGTAAATGTATTAACTTTAATTTTACAGCCTTCTTTCATTAAATAAGTTTACCAATAAATGAACCGGTAAATTTACCTGCATCTCAAACATATTTTAAGGATCTGGGAGACATGTAATGGAGAGCCATGTGCATGGAGTGCTGTATGGTTGAAACAGGCCTAATATTTCGCCCCCTCTTTCCAGGTCAGCCACATCAGCCTCCAAGCCAAACTTCCTGTCTCTTGATTTTCTGTCACAACCTGGTGTTTTCTATATATGCCTTCCAGACTCATCACCCTGAAATACCATTTCCTTTGTTCCATCCCTTCTTGACAGTCTGGGCTGGAGCTGGAACCAGGCCAGGCCACTCAGTCTGCAGGGGGCCTTTCCATCACCAGCTCCCAAGACCCAAGGTCCCCCTGCCCTAACCCAGGCCATCCCTAAAGTCAGGCCAGGGCCTTTGTTGGCCCTGGACCCACCATGTTTCTTCTTCCATGTCCACCATTGCCCCTGGTCTCTCTCAGCCTGGGAATGGGAGCATCTTCAACAGTACCATCCTGGGTCTCTAACAGAGGCTTTCCAATGATAGAGACTGTTTCTGAGGCTGCTCATGTTTCTCTCCAAAGACTCACATTTCCTGTAGTCTTGATGTTTTCTTGGGATTATCTCCCAAGTCCTCCACTTTGACTTTCTGCTTGTCTTCCCTGGGAGAGAGAGACTGGCCTCGTCGCTGTTAAAGGCAGAGGGATGGGACCAGGGACATGCAGGGAGTCATACCTGGAAGGGAGGACCTGATGATGCTGAGATGTGGCTGGTGAGCCTCTGACTGGGTGGCAATGTGTTCCTATCCAAAAGTCAAATCCAGTAACTTAATTAAAGTAGTCCAATCATTAAAATAATTGTATTTTTAAAAGATGTATTTATTTTAGAGAGAGAGAGAGTGTATGCGAGTGGGGGGAAGGGCAGAGGGAGAGAGAATCTCAGACTCCCCTCTGAGTGTAGAGCCTGATGTGGGGCTCGATCCCAGGACCCTGAGCTCATAACCTGAGCCAAAAATCAAGAGCCGGCCGCTTAACTGACTAAGCTACCCAGGTGCCCCCATTCATTAAAATAACTTTAAGATAAAAAACAATAAATTGCTGATAATAATAGTGGCCCTTCAGTGAGTCCTCGTGACATCTGAGCCCCTACTTTGAGATCACATTACCTTGACTTCTCCCCATACTTGCATGAAACCATAGGCTCAGAACAGGTACCACTAGCGACCAAGGCCACACAGGCTGGGAGGACAGCCCAGGTCTCTCTGTGTATCAGATCCCTGTCCTTGTGTCCCTACCAGCACACTTTTCCACCCCGCAGCAGGTATTTACCACCGGTCTGCCTAGACCTTCACCAGTGCCCAATGGTTTTCATTAATGTAATGCAATGGTTAAACATCTGTTCCAGTAACCCATAGGATGACATCCCACCTCATTATTCTTTGTTTTAGTATTTTTCTCTTTCTTCTTTTGTGTTTACTTTTCCAGATAAACTTTAGTTAATCATTTTGGTAAAGCACTGCCCCCCAAATCCCATTGGTATTTTAATTGAGATCATACTACATTCACAGACTATTTTAGGGAAAAATTGACATCTTTGAGTTATTGAGGACTGCAGTCCACGCATTAAATATGTCTCTCCATTTATTCAGGTTTTCTGTTACGTCCTTTAGTGTGATTCACATTTTTACCCTTATAAAACTCACACGTTTCTTGTTGTGTTTATCCCTAAGTATTTTCTTTTTTGTTATTATGAAAGGAACTATACTTTCCATTACATTTCCCAACTTGTTATATGTATAGAGGGAAGCTGTTGATTTTTGATGACCAGAAATTTTCTGCCTCATTGAATTCTTATTTCTCTCAAAGGTTCTCTTTTGGTTCTCTTGGGTGTTATAAGTATACAAACAAATCGTCTGCAGAAAATGGCAACTGGGCCATCTTTCTCTTATCCAATTGTTTAGTTAGTACTTCCAGAGCAGTGATAAGTAGTGGTGGTGTTGGTAGGATGATATAATGTTTAATAACTAAATTGTATGTCACCATTTAATTATACCATAATTCAATTAACTGTCCTCTATTATATACATTTAAGTTTCCAACTTTTCCCGCTTATAAGTAACATTGCAATGAGTGCATTTCCTTAAAACCTGCTGTCCTTTTATTTATATCAGCATTATAGATCATTAGGAGTAAAAATAATAGGTCAAGGAGTATGAACTGTTTCTGAGATTATAGATACTGAGTGCCAACTGATTTTCCAGGAGTTTCTCTAATTAATTAAACATGTATATATGTAAAAGCTTTGAACACTGGCTAGTGCCTTGCAGAATCGCAGGACTGAGGGACCATTTCCTTAGAGGGGATTTATATTAAGTGAGCTTGGTTGTTTGGCCTGTCGGGAAGGTGTTTCATAGTCAACTCGGTCTGAGTTCAGAACCAGAGATTGTGGCATCAGAATGGGTTAGTGCTGAGGCCATGTCTGGCCTCTTGGGGGTCACCTGAGCTGCAGTGCAGCAGAGCCTAGATTTACCATCTTCTGAGAATCCCCTCTGCTGGGGACTGTTGTAAACTACACTAGCATGGGCATGTGCCCTGTATTGTCCTCGCTGGTCTTGCCCAGGCCCCAGAAGCCCCAATTCTGTGGCCCAGGTCATTGTCAGCCACATAGCAGCTGTGGGGCTCTGCCCCTCTGTGCTGCCCCTTTTTTTTTTTTTTTTTTTTTTTTTTTAGATTTTATTTATTTGACAGTGAGAAACACAGCCAGAGAGGGAACAGAAGCAGGGGGAGTGAGAGAGGGAGAAGCAGGCTTCCCGCCGAGCAGGGAGCCCGATGTGGGACTCGATCCCGGATCTCCGGGATCATGACCTGAGCCGAAGGCAGTCGCTTAACCAACTGAGCCACCCAGGCGCCCTGTGCTGCCCTTTGTACATATGTCTCCCTCTTTCCTGGCTCTGCAGAGATGGCAGCCCCAGGGCCGGTCTTGTTCTTCCCAAGTAGCCTTCGTCTGTCCTTGCAGAAAGTAAACACTTAATTATCTTCCCTTAAAATTCTCACGTTGAAGCCCTAACCCCCAGAACTGCAGAATATGAGCTTATTTGGCAATAAGACATAGTATAGTAAGATGTAGTAAGTTAAGATGACATCACTAGTCTAATATGGCTAGTGTCCTTTCAAAAAGGGAAATTCAGACACAGAGACACGGATCCTGGGAGACAGCCATGTGAACAAGAAGGCAGGGATCAGGGTGCAAGTCTACAAGCCAGGAACCACCAAAGATTGGCAACAAACCACCAGAATCTAGGTGAGAGGTGGAGAACAGATTCTCTTGCACAGACCCTGAGGGAGCCCCCCTGCTGACTCCCTGATCTTGGACTCATTGCCTCCAGAACTGTGAGACAATAAATTTCTGTGGCTTCGGCACCCCACCCCCCCAGTCTGTGGCACTGTGTTTGAGCAGACTGAGCAAACAAATGCATAGGGTAAAGTTTCCTCTGCTCAACCAATGGGAAGCAAAGTCCTCCATGTACTCAGAAGGATGCATGATGATGGTTTCAACAGGTGAGGCCGAGAGTGAGGAGGGATATGGGAGTAGCACAGCCGGGAGAGTGAGCATGCTGGATCCCAGGGCTCAGCAGCCCTAACATGGCCCTGGAGCCTATTCAACCTCTCTGAGCCTCCTTCTTCTCATCTGTAAAATGGAGATATACCCCCTGTCAAAGTTCTGAGGATTAAGTGATAGAATGGATATAAACTGCCCAGCACTGCCCTAGCATAGGAAGTGATCATCGCCAAGGAATCCTTATCATTACCTACGTAGTACTCCCCAAATGATGGACACCTAGGTTCTGTCCACCTTACAAATATGTTTCCTTTCCCTTAAGCTGAACAGCAGACAGCTTGCTAAACATGAGAGGCATCAATGACGCATGCTCGTCTTAAATTAATCATAATAGGTTCTGCACTATTCATTTCCATTCACCAGCCCTTGCTCACCAGAGACTTTTTAGGATTTCCCGAAAGCATTTTCAGGGATGCCTGTAAATGCATTCTGCTTTGTTACAAGCCGTACTCCCACTCCAGGTTCTTTCCTCTATGAATGCTTCTCCAGCCACACGTTCAGAGCCTTTCCAGTGCAATGGAGGACCTCATGATTCCCATATGAATTAACTCAAATCCTAATAGTTTGCCCATTTGTTCATGCTTTCACTGATTGACTCCTTCCTTCATCAAATAGCAGGAATTACTTAGGCAAGAAAGGTGTATCCAAAGAAAGAGCAAGAAGGCGCAGTCATGAGAGGCTTCTGGGTCTGGGGCCAGCTTAGCTTGGCCGGGGTTGGAGTGGAGGGTGTAGCGATAGATTAAATATTTCCTGACCATGTTCTATGTGCCAGGTCCTGTGCTAGGTGCTAAGGCAGGGCAGCCAGGGAAGTAGAACTGAGATCAGCAGGGAGACATGTCACAACCAATGACAGAAATTATTCTGTGGCTACTGTGGTGTTAGGTAGCACACAGGGCAACCAGAGGGTGCTGGGAGACTGCATGAGGGGGCTCTAGTGTGTCTTAGGAGTCAGAAAAGGCCAATCTCGGGCACCTCTAAGTTTAGAGGAGGAGTTAACTAACAACATGTCGATTTCAGAATGGGAGTGAGGAAAAAGTATTCCAGGCAGAAGGAGCGACACATGCAAAGGCCCTGAGGAGAGAAGGAGCTTGGTATAATTTAGGAACTGAGATGACAAGAGGCCTGCACCGAGCGCGGCAGGAAATAAGGCTGGAGGGGCAGGCAGGATCTCACGAAGGTTAAAGGGAGCAAGCAGGAAGCACAGCTTTGTGTCTATAGGACTTTTGAGTGAAGATTATTTGGGGCATGATGAGATTACAAACTCACAAACAGTGCCCAAGGCCAGGTGGGTGCCTGAGGGAAGCATTGCCCAGGAGAACACTTCTTGGCAGAACTCACCAAGTCTCTGGAGAGCCAGGCACGTGCCTCTGAATAAGAGGCCACCCTTCTGCCTCCACTTCCTACCTGGGCTCCAAGGGCCTCCTTTCCTCCTAGCGTCTCTGAATCCTGGATATGTAGTCACCACCACGCCCAGCCCGCTCTTTGGCCAGCCCCTCCAGTTGCAGGCCTTAAATAAAGTATTTCCTGCAGCCTAAAGCCACTGTGGTAGCTTACAAGAAATGAAACGGCCCCTAAGTGGCCATGCCTGTCCGGTATGCTGCATAAAGTTGTGACATCTCTGTTTGCCAACAACCAGAGCCCAGACACAACAACTAGCTCCAGCTGGATTAGAAATGTCCCCCACTTCCTGAAGGGCCTACCCCGGAGCCAGCAGCCACCTGCGACTTGCAACCAGGGCCCTTCTGAGGCACTGACAGGCTGAGCCCGCCTGCCCTTTCAAGGCGCAGGTAATTCTAAAGTGAGGGCTGAGCACAGTGCCATGGGGCAAGCCACAGCCTGGGCACACATCCCCCCGAAGCAAGTCAGCTGGGGCCACGCGCCGTGGGGTCCCCGCAGAGCCCACGCCTCAGCAGAAGGACACAGCCTCGTAGGAACCTCAGTTTCACACCATCTTCTCCCCGAGAATGAATGGAAAGACGGGGTCTTGACCGGAACCCAATTTTTGTTTTGGAGTTTAGAAAAAGATGAGACCCTATTTTCTGCCCTCATGTGCACAATGGCCTGGCGATCGGCTCCTGCTCCCTTCCCAGAAGAGGCAGCTGCGAGGGCAGGCTGTGCAGCTAGAGGCGAGTGCACAGGTGCACAGCATGCACCACACACCACGCACCACGCACCACGCACCAAGTCCTGCAGCCCCGCCACTATCCCCAAGCAGAGCGCCCAGGAGAGTTGGGCACTTCGTCCCCACCTCAGCGGGCCAAGCAGGACAGGCGCGCAGTTAGGGGTCAGAAGGCGCGCTTTCTTTCCAACGGAATCCAGAGAAATGATTCCGTTATGGTTAGGATAGCTGGCTTTAGATGGGGGGCAGAATATCTGCCTCACGGTCTGTGCGTATATTAAGGCACAGTGGTTCACTTCAAACCTCTGCGGTGTCGTATGTTCATTATATCTCAGTAAAACCGGGAAACAGTTTTTAAAGATGAAGGCGTAACGCGTTTTAGAAAAATTCCCACCCAAAGAGATAAAACTAAAAGGTTGGTCCTTAAAAGGGTAATTTATCAGAAGAATTCACTGATGTTGAAAAAGCTCTTTCCCTGTTTCAAGTGAATGAGGTGTCAGTGAACTAACGCCAGCATTAAATAATAAAGGCACCCCGAAGGGTGTGATTAATTATCTAATGAGGGCACAAGCAATGAGTGCTGTGGGCCTGTGCAAAGGCCAGGGCCCCCGTGGGCGCAGAGTTCTGGAGGGATGTGCCCATAGGAGGAACTCGCACAGGGTGGGGGCACGGTAGGAAGGGGCTGGAGGGAGAGGGCGGGAGAGGTGCTCCAGGCACTGGGAATGGCAGGAGCAGAGGTGGGCAGGCTGCAAAGCGCTGGAGTCTGCAGGAGGGAAGTTTGTGGGTGGGTTCCTTGAGGGGAGCCTGCCAGGGCCAGACTGTGACCCCGACAGGCCGCAGACATCTCCTGGTGGCTGCCGCTGACCGGTCCACAGAAGCTTCTTTGAGGGCCTCCCGGGCATGCCCCTGAGAATGCCCTGTCGAGGGCTGAGGGCCGGGGTTGTTTTTGGCAGCGCAGGGTCGGGAAGTGCGTGGGAGGAGATGGTCCTGAGGCGCTGAGAGGCTGCCAGGCCTCGCCGTCTGCACACAGGTGGCCGGTGTCAGGCGGGCAGTGGTGTCTGCGGACCTCACTGCCCAGATGGGCCGGGCCGCCCATCACAAGTGAGTCTTTGTGGCCCTGGTTTACGAAACCAGCCAAATATTTTCCCTGTCACTTTATGAGGTGCTAGCTCTGCCCATTCAAGCTGGGAAAAATAAAGCACCACATAATTTGCTCCGTTAGAGCTGAGGAAGTTTGAAGTTAAGGGATTTCTGCACCCCTGGGAAGGCCTGTCAGCCCGAGGGGGAGGGGTGTTTCCAGGATCCCACCTCTGGAGGGGATATGGGCACCATCCAAGTCAGCTGCAGGTTTTGCAGATGGAGAGAATGAGGCGGTAGGCCTGGAAAGTCTGCCCGGGAGACGGCATTAGATGAGGAGAGCCAGTTCCCTGAGAATCTTCTTTAGCACTGGGCTTTTGGGGACTGTTTGGCCCCTTATTCACAGGTGAGGCCAGAGAGGTCACAGAGAAGGGTAGATGGGAGTTCTGCAGAACTTGCCCACAGGGCACAGAGGTTTCTAGAAGGGTTTCAGAGCCAGCGTACCTAGTGGGAGGGGATGTTGTACAGAGAGGTTGAAAAGCATCAGGCTTAAGTGGCGGCTGGTGGGCAGCCACCAACATGCTGTGATTTCTAGCTTCCCTGTGAGTTCTATGTCCCCTATAAAGCCCCCATTCTTATGACCATGGCCTAGAATTTCATTAGTAGACTTACTTCCCTTTTGCCTCTAGTAGTGTCATTGGGTATTTGCTATTGTATGCCAAGCACTTCATTAGGTACCATGTCCTTGTCTTCAACTGAGGCTTATTGAAAACTTACTACATGCAGGCCCCTGAGAACCCGGAGATGAAAGTCTCCTTTACAAGAGCCCTATTTATAGTAGCATTGAACCGTTGTTACAGATGAATAAGTTGAGCCCACAGGAAAATGACTTGCCAGAGACATGCAGCTGCTCCATGGCAGAGCTGTATTTGAAAGCCAGGGCAGTCTGATGTCAATCCCTGGCTTCTCTCTACTCCCTCACTGGCCAGGTTAGAAAAGGTAAATAATTAGTAAAGAAGAAACAATGTATGTAGCCCCAGTTATAAGTCTTTGGTTTGCCTTTGAAGTTATACTCAAATTAACATAGTTTTGTATGCTAATTATCTTTTTTTTTTTAATATTTTATTTATTTGACAGAGAGAGAGAGATCACAAGTAGGCAGAGAGGCAGGCAGAGAGAGAGGAGGAAGCAGGCTCCATGCTGAGCAGAGAGCCCGACGCAGGCCTCTATCCCAGGACCCTGAGATTATGACCTGAGCCCAAGGCAGAGGCTTTAACCCACTGAACCACCCAGGTGCCCGCTGATTATCTTTGGAGATGAATAAAGATACATTTTCTTAAAAGCAAATCCATGATGGCCACTGACCTCAAGGCCACAAATCATGTGGTAACTCCGCATTGCCACCTGGTGGCAGAGCTTTCACATAGCAGGGGAGAGTGATTTAGAGGAGTGGAGACTTAACTAGACAACAGCTAAGAGTGGGTCCCGTGGAAGGGACACCATGTCTCAGGGGTCCTGGCCTGTGATCTGGGCTCGACTGACCACGTGGGCACTGAGTCAGCCACTTCAGCTCTCTGGGCAGCAGATTCTTGCTTGTTCGAGTGCCTGGTGGACTGGTATCCCTGAGATCCCTTCTAAGTTGTACATTCCCTGACTCCTTGTCTCTTAGGTTGCATTGAACTTATGGGAGGAAATGAATGCTTAGGTGGATTTTGAGGCAGCAGTGGAAAAACTGGTATTAGGCAAGCAGGAATTTCCACAGTCCTCCTCCTCCAAGGGTGCGGCTTGGCCCGCCATGAGTTTCTTACCTCGCTGGAATCTTCTCTGACTCCAGAACTCTTAAGGTCCATTCTCACCCCCTGCCTCTCTTCACCGGGCCAGAGATCCTCTTCCATCCACTGTGGCATCTCCATCTGGAATTACCTCTGATCATAGTTCAGGAACTCAAGTCCAGAGTTAGAGAAGGCCTAACCAGGAGGGGAGGTTTATTAGTTGTATTCTCTTGTAAGGAACAGCAAACCTGACCCATAGTACCTTGTGTTAATAAATGGAATGTGTATGCTTTTGCCACTGACTACTACTTGGATAAATCAGGCTTCAGCCTCACCTGCATCCAGGGTTCAAACACCATTGCCAGGATCACGTTTCCCTCTCTATATTTCTTAGCTCTTCTTCCTTCGTGTCTAGTGGCAACTTAGGGGTATGTAATGGGGCTTTAGGCTCTCATACTCTCACACTACATGATATGGCACAATCTAAATAAAGACAGTGATTCCCCCTGATCGTTAGATCTCCCATCCCACAGAGCATACCAGCCTTCAGCTCCTTCTACACACACATTCTAGAGGCCTCATGGTTGGGGTTTTCCTTCTCAAGTCCCAGGATGACTGCAAGGAGCCGCTGGGGCTCCCTCCTTACAGGAGCCAGCAGGTTTGTAACTGTCTTGGCCTGCACAAGTCCTAGAATGCATTCTAACTGGTCCTGTTCTGGTCACATGCCCACTCCTGAGCCAATCACTGTGGTCACTAGGTTGGAATGCGCTGATTGGCTGAACCCCAGTCACAGTCTCCACCCATGGAGTTGGGATGGGGCTGACTTGGGAACATGCAGGGTCCTCAACGGAATCCAAAGAGGAGAGAAAAGATGCTGGAGGCAAAACTACCAAAGATCCATTCATAACTAACATAAGTGTTAATGGAATGAAAGCTTATAAATGATATTTTAGACAAATCAGGGTGATAAGGCTATCCTTCTGATAGCCTCACTTGGTTGCCTCTGGAGTTTCTTTCCGTAGCAGCTGGATTCTGTCCTCCGCACACTGCCATCCGCAGTGGGCAGTCTGGGTGAAGGCGCATTTCAATGACCTCAATTCAGAGACCTGGAAAAAGGGAGGCATTTCTTGAGGTTTCTGGGTTTACCCATGGAAGTGTATCTTGCATGTGATATCATCCTGTAACTACTGGGACATCTTTCCATCCCCTCCTGTGGTCTCTGGTGTCCACTCAGAGATTTATCTGTCTAGTGTAGGTTCCACTGACCGTCCTGCCCTGCCTGGACCGACGTTGAAAATTCCAGATAGAGATGTCAAATGGGTAGGGCCTCCTGCTGCAGTTGGGGAAGAGCGAGAGTTGGGGGCTTGCTAAGGCCACTCAGTTAGGTTACAGAGCCAAGACCCTGCGCCTGGGAAGTGCCTTCCTGCGGCTGCCTCATGATCCGGGGATCTCTGAGTAGGCAGGCAGGAAGGCAGCCGAGGTGAAGGCTGGAGGACACCTTTGCGGTGAATACTCCACAGAATCATTTCTCTTCGGTCAGGCAGAAATGTGGGGCAGGCCCTCACTGTGTCTGGGTGCATCTATCGCAATTGTTTCCAGCTGCAGGGCAACATTTCCTAATTGTATTTTGCTCAGACTGTTAAAAATGAACTTTCCTAGCACACTCGAATGAGGCCGAGGGAGAAGAGGGTGTGAAAACAGAGGGGAATCATCTGGAATGGATGCTCTGTGTGTGTTTTCTCCCTCGGAGATGCAGAGTGTTGTACTGAGCAGCGTTCTGTGCTAGGGCCTGGGGTGCACTCTGAAATCAGACGTGGGCCCAGCCTCAAAAACTCATTTATTGGAGCGGTCACACAGATCATGGTAACTCAGTGAGATCAGATTAATCAAGTGCTCTCGGATGTGCAGTGGAGAGAGTAACAGGTGGTTAGGGAAGCCCTGGCATCTAGGAAGTGCTCACAGAGTATAATGGAGTTGGGATTTAAAGATGTTACTAGGTGGAAAGGCTGAGAAAGGCATTTCAGGGGTGAGTATATCACGTGGAAAGGCCCCAAGGCGTTAAAACACATAGCCAAGTGCAGGAGACTACAGGTTCAAGGAGCACATGAAGCAAAGTGGAGTCATGTAGGGTGACCCCACTGGTGTAGTTGGTCATTTATTCATTCATTAAAACCTGGGCCTTCTGACGTCCCGTATTTTTTAAATTTAGATTTTATTTATATTATATACACTCATGAAGTTAAATTAAAATATGACCGTGATAAGCCCCCTGCCCACCCCTTTCTCCAGCCACCCTCCCCAACCACAGCTGTTGGATTCTTGCATTTTCTTCCAGGATATTTTTCACAAATACACAAGCACTGGTGTTCCCCTATGCCCTGATGTGCACCTTGCTTTCTTTACTTCATATACCTTTTTTTTTTTTTAAGATTTTATTTACTTATTTGAGAGAGTGAGCAAGAGAGAGCACAAGTGGGGGGCGGGGGCAAGGAGCAAAGACAGGGAGAAGCAGGCTCCCCATGAAGCAGGGAGCCTGACACAGGGCTCAATCCCAGGACCCCAAGAACATGACCTGAGCTGAAGGCAGATGCTTAACTGACTGAACCACCCAGGTGGCCCTCCACTTCATATATCTTGGAGGTGACTCAGCACATAGAGGGCTTCTTCATTCTTCTTCACAGTGGTGAGAGTTCAGCTGTAGAGCCCCAGCTGAGCATCAAGAGCTTAGAGACCTTCTCATCCAGTCCCTTGTTGCTGGTGGCAAAGACCGGAGGCCCAGAGAAGTAGGAAGTCCACTCAAGATCTCCCAGCTATTCGGTGATTAAACCAGGACTCAAACTCAAGTTTTCTGCTTCTCATATCTACCCAAGGACAGCCAGGCCCACTTCCTTGCCTCGATGGTCCTCATTGTCAGGCCATCGGTTGGAAAAGGTGATGGGTGAGCCAGCCGAGTTTTCGTAGTCACTGGGGCACTAGGCTGATGTAGCCCGTGTGTGCTTGATGTATGCTTCTAGACTTCCATAGCGACCTTTGCCAGCCTTCCAACCCTCCTCCTTTCCCTCCCTTCCCCCTTTCTCCTCCTCAGCTTTATCCACCCCACCTTTGCCTCAGGAGTCCTGTGCCAAGCCTCTGGCTTATCCCTAGCCCAGCAACTGGTCACTATGACAAGAGCCTTCCATCAAAAAGTGGCCTTGCAGGTATTTTATTTTGAGCTCCAATTAAGCAGGGCAGGCTGCAGGCTGGGAGCAGCTCAGGGAAGTGTGTTTTATGGCCTGTGAGAGAGCCCAGGTGCTATTTATAGCTCCTTAATCGGTGTTGCTAAATGGGGTCTTAACGTAAGTCCCCGTGGCAACTGCGGGTTTCCATCACAGAGAATCTCATCCCCACAGCCTCGCTCCCTCCATCTGTCGGCCTGAGTGGGCTCGCCTGGCGGCCCCTCCTGGGGGAAATGGTGCCTTCTCTGTGCTCCGCAGCTGTTATGGGGCTGCCTGTACTCCTGACCTCCTCCTGACACAAGTGGGCCCTTTGCAGTCCTGTCTTTGGGGATATTTGGTCCCCAGCTGTCCCTTCCATCAGGAACCATTTGTCTCAGGGCTGGGATTCTGTCCCCAGCCTCCCTCTCTCCCCCAGCCCTCCCTGGGCCTCTCCATCAAGCCAGAGTGGGGGGAGGGACTCGTGTGACTGAATACACAAGTACGCATCCACAGAATCCTTTCCATTAATACCTCATGGTATTAACAAGCAGTTTTACTCCTTCCAGCAGAGCAGGAGAACTCTTAGGCCCCCTTCCTCACAGCTGGGGAATTCAGGTTGGGGAGGGCAGAGGAAGTAGCTAATGTTTCTTGCCAGGCACTATCTTGGAGCTTCGCAATGTGCCACTTCATTTAGTCTTCCCATCTTGTTTTCTAGAGAGAAGGAGCCTGTTTCAGTCAGGGTAGGCCAAGTCTTGCTGTTGTAATAGACAAACCCCAAATGGCACTGACTTTGAGCACCCGAGGTTTGCTTTTGCCCTTGCTACGTGCCCATCGCTGGTCAGCTAGAGGCTCTATTTTGCAAGGTCTGTGTCCTTCAGGTCCCGGGGGAAAGGAACAACCTCGAGTGGTCACGGGTGGAAAAGAGAAGGCAGCAATGCACATACCAGTTCCTCAAGCTTCCACTTGGAAGCGATACACAGCACTGGCCCAATCTTCCATTAGTCCAAGTCAGTGCATGGCCACACTTAACTTTAAATGAGCAGGAAAGGGGAAAACTGTTCCTGTGCCTAGAAGGGAAAAAACTGGAATATTTGAAAACAGCTCTAAAGACCTCACAGAAGCTCAGGGTCAGTGGTGAGTGATTTCTCCAGAGCCCACAGCTCCTAAGTGGCAGAGCAGGGATTTGAACATTCAGCTGTTTCCCCCCAGAAATCTGGGCTCTTTCCTCACGTCATGGGTGCCAAAGAGAGACTTCTGGCTCAAATTCTATCTCCAGTATTCACCAGCTGTGTTACCCCAGGTTGCAAGCCATGCAGCCTCTCAGAGCCTCATTTCTCTCTAAAATATCCTAGGGCAGGAGACTGTGGCCTGAAAACCAAAATTTTATTCCTAAATTTTGGGCAATCTCATTTGGCAGCCAGACTCAATCTGAACGGGGTGAGCCTATTTATAGCCATTCCTTCTTTCGCTCAGTGTGAATATTCATACGTTTCACTATAGAAATATTAATGTATTTGATTGCAAACATGGCCCCAGACCACAGGGATATTATGCAGTGCTTGGCATAAGCAGCTTCATTACTAAACTCTGGAACTCTCTCAATTCTGGAACAATCTGGCCCTAAGGTTTTGGATAAGGGACCATGGATCTGTAGCACTTCCCTCAAGGGGTTGCAGTGAGGATTAAGGGAAGTGATGTGTCACACATTCTGAGCGTTAGACCTAGTGTGTAGTAAGTGCTCAAATGGTGATTATCCTAGGTCGCAAAATCGAATTGAGAAGATAGGAAAGAGATGCCTGCTTGGGAGAGATTGCCCCAGGAGCTGAAACCAAAGTATGAAAAGAGTGGGAATGCTTGGGTTTGCCCTTCACTGAAATTGGATCTCCCTCATTCCTGAAAATTCTATCCTAGGAAATAGACATTCTTTAGGGCCTCATAAATCCTTGAGTGTGATTTTTGGAATGATTCACCCTGATAGCAAATAAGGTGTTTGTGTGAAGATCCTCAGAGGAAAGACAACACACTTTGTAAGTGTAAGATGTATCAAATGAGGCGCGGTTGGGCAAGAGCCTAAGTTTTTGTCTTATCATTCATGTCTTAGCATCATGGATGTTGGAAGGGAGTTCCAAAACCCTGTTCCTCTCAAGTCCTCAAAGGCCCTACCTCAAGGGCAGAACATGAGACCCCACTCTTCATTCTGATCATCTTCCCGTCTGTCCATTAAATGGACTGGAATTTTACCTAAAATTCATCTGGCAGAAAATTCTGCTGCTTTCCAGAGTCCTGCCCTTTCCACTCACACAGGCTGAGGACTACAGCCCAGAGAGGCACGGTACCCAGTGCTCAGACTGTCAGAAAACAGTTTGTTGTCTCCTCAAAAGGTTAAACATAGAATCAACATATGACCCAGCAATTCCACTCATTATATATCATTATATACCCAAGAGAAATCAAAGTAGGTATTCAAACAAATACTTGTCTGCAAATATACACAGACACACTACTCACAATAGCCGAAAGTTAGAAACCACCCAAAATGTCCATCACTGGAGGGATAAGAAAATGTGGGTCCGCAGTACAATGGAATACTATTTAGCCATAAAAAGGAATGGCGATCTGACACCTGCTGTAACGTGGAGTTCTGAGGACACTGTTGCTAAGTGAAAGGAGCCAGATACAAGAGGCCATATATTGTATGATTCCATTTATATGGAATATCCAAAACAGATAAATTCATAGAGGTAGGAAGGCGGTTAGTGGCTGTCCAAGGCTAGAGCAAGTAGGAACGTCAGGGGAGTAACTGCTTCATGGGCGCAGGATCTCCTGTGGGGTGACCAGAAAGGTTCGGAACTTGATAGAAGTGGTGGTCGTACAACACTGTCAATGTATTAAATGCCATTGAATTATATTTAAGAGTTAATTTTATGGTATGTAAACCTCTCTTCAATTAAAAAATAAATTTATTGGGGTGCCTAGGTGGCTCAGGTCATGATCTGAGGATCCTGGGATCAAGCCCTGCATCAGGCTCCCCACTCTGTGGGAAGCCTGCTTCTCCCTCTCTCACTCCTCCTGTGTGTGTTCCCTCCCTAGCTGTATTTCTCTCTGCCAAATAAAGAAATAAAATCTTTGAAATAAATAAAGAAATAAATTTAACACAAGAAAGCCATCCACCGACTTCAACTGTGCTGATGCAGAAAGTATTCACTGGGGGGACTCACTCCTCCTGAGCCTGGCCCTGGGGAACTCCCTTATTCTCCCATGACCCCCAGGAAACTGTGCTCCCCAAGCTGAGCGTGTCTGACTCATTTCCAATTCCCCAGCACCTGGCTTGGCACACAGATCCTTAGGAAACACCGGCCTCCGCGGTATAGTTGATCACAGACCAGCGGGGTCCGCCACTCACTGGGTCGCGGGGGTGGGCCGGCAGCTTGTATTCCTCACTGAGAAGCAACACCGGAGGGCCGTGCTGTGCCTGGCCTCGTGGCGTGGCCCCGTGAGGTGATGCCTCTCACGCAGGTGGGGCCCAGCAGAGGGCCGGTGCTCACCTCAGGTGGTGGTAGTGGGTTTATGATTTATTTATTTTAAAATTTTTTTTCCATAACCCAACCACCCCATCCCTCCCACCCCTGATCTCCCAGCAACCCTCAGTTTGTTTCCTGAGAGTAAGAGTCTCTTATGGTTGGTCTCTCTCCCCAGTCCCGTTTTGTTTCGTTTTTTTCCCCTCCCTTCCCCCATGACCCCCCGCCCTGCCTCTCACATTCCTCATATCAGAGAGATCATATGATAATTGTCTTTCTCTAATTGACTTATTTCACTCAACATAATACATTATTATTATTATTTTAATTGGGAAACAAGACCCCCCCCACCCAGCTATATTGAGGTGTAATTGACATATAACATTGTGTAAGTTCAAGGTGAACCACATGTGCGTTTGATACACTTACATAAGGCAGAAGGATTCCCTCTGCAGGGAAATCTAACACCTCCATCATATCACCTCATTACCTGATCTTTTCAGTGGTGGGAATATGTAAGATCTAGTCTCTTGGCCTCTTGAAAGACTCGTCAAGAGGATTCTCAAAGTTCCTCTTGGAAACTGGTTTTGCTGCAGCCCAAACTGAGATATTTTCCTGCCTTTTTCCAGCTCACATTAGCAAAAAAAAGTTAATTTTGTCTGTCATTTTTCTCTACAAATATGTTTTTGTTCATAAACCTCTACCATCTGTTACCCCGTGTCTGGAGTAAAATAAGAAATAAGAAGGTGTCTGAATTTATGGGAAAATAGATATGGGCGTTTTACACCAAAGCTATCAGTGTTCTGGGCATTGAACAGTGTCTTATGAGGAACAGGCTCTGGAGCTGACCGCTCTGCCCTTTGCTGCCGGGTGACCTTGGCAATCACAGGACCTTGCTCTGCCTGAGTTTCTCAGTTCTAAAACGAAGGTAAACATGGTGCTTGCTTTCCTAGGATGCTGTGAGGACCAAATGAGTTTCCCAAGGGCAGGCGTCCAGTGCTTGGGGTGAGTGCCATATTAACCATGATTATCATTGGTGGGGTAGTGGCGGTGGTGTTACTACTTTTACTCTGTGGTGGCCCTGCCATGCCCCCTGACTCCCAGGTGTCCGAACTCCGCCCAGCGGATTGTACATTTTCCCCATCTGGTGTCTACACAAGGAAAACTGGATGTGAAGAAGGAGTAGATACACTTGGCGTCCAAGTGAGTGTGATCTATTCCAATTTGGATACTCATTAGAATCCATGCTGAGAGTCCATGGAGAGAGAATCAGTGTTCGTGCTGTTCGGGTTTCTTGCATGTGACTATGGCTACTCTAGCTAGGGTCCTTCTCACTGTGGAAGCCCAAGGAGCCAACCGCTCGACCCACTGGGTCTGACCCCACGGTCGGCTCAGACCTGCCCACAGCTTGTGACGCTGAGCTTCCCCCCAGCTGGTAGATTCTGACAAGGTGGTGAAGGAGCATCCGTGCACAGCAGAGGTGACCCTGCTAGCCAGGGTCAGTGTCTGGGCCTCGAAATGTCACGTTTGGCCATGCTAAATTAAAATAACCCAAAATGTCCAATAAAAATCTGAATTTGGGTTTTTTGGAAAGAGCGGGAAATCTGTAACACCAGGCCCACCTTCCCTGCTTGGAGCCCAGGCCTGAGCTTGTGTGTGTCCTCTGGGGTCCACAGGCCCTCACCCCGAGCTCTCCCACACCCCCTCCAGACACCTGCTCTGCTCCTGTCAGTCACTTAGGTTACTCCACTTGGTCCCTAGGCCTTGAAGTTTGCTGCCTCTAGTGTTAAGTCCAAACCTATCTGTACTGGGAGTGGTTTTCATTCAGGCACTGATCTTTTTTTTTTTTTTTTTTTTTTTAAGTTACCTAAAGCAAGAAGTCATTTGCCTTGAAATGAGAAACAGAAATTGGACAGTAGTTTCCAAATTTGCTAGCTATTATGCTGTATCACGGCTCTTTACACACAGAAAATATTTATTTACAGACCTCATCACTTCCCACTTTTTACTAGACACTTTCCCTCTTCCTGAGCTATTCCCTAAATACAGGGCTCCTCTTGGGCTACTTGGATCCTCTGACTAAAGGAGCGGGGAGCCAGGCTGAGAAAACTAGGCAGGCTCCATCCAAGAATTCAGTTCACTCATCAGTTTTGCTTAATTTAAAAACAAGTTTCCACCATCCTCCTTGGGGCCTGTTTCTGAGCTCACACTTGGAAAGGCCAAATAAACACAATACATCCATTAGAAGGCCTTCATATCAAACCCCCGGGGCTTATGCTGTTTAGCAAGAGGCTGGAGTGATGATGTTTCCCAAGTGGAAGGAAGTTTGCCTGACCTTGGCTATTTGCTAGGAAATAGGAGTCAACTGTGCCAGTTAGCCCCAATGTTTGCAGGGTGCACGGCCCAGGGCTGCTTCGGGCCCTGGTGGTTGCTCCTGTCCCCTCGTTCAGGCTGCTTTGGCTTCCTTCTCTCCAAATTGTTGAGGCCAAATCCCAGGTGGAACCGGGTAGATTGGATAACCTGTCCGTAGCTGTCCCCTCCTGGGCAGGATCCCTCATCTGTGCCCAATCTCAGCATCTGCCTGCCGGCCAGGGGCCCACCTCCAGTCCATCTGGGGATCTCCACGCATGGAGACAGTTCTAGGCCGCTCCCCACGCATGGAACAAGGCTGAGGGGTGGGTTGTGGGGGCGCCGAGACTGGGTGACAATCAGCAGAGCTGTGTTTCTTTCCCAGTGCCTGTCACCCCACCTCCCCAGGACAGTCTGCCCACAGAAAGCACATCCCAGACCACACTGCACCGAATTGCAGCCTCATTTCACCACTTCACTGTGGCTCTAAGCAAGCTGCCTGACTTCTCTCTGTGCCTCAGTTTCCTCGGTCGGTAAGTGGGCATTCCTAATAGTAGTTACCTCACTGAGTCACAGTGAGGAGTAAGTATGGTAAGACTCGGAACATCTCCCGGCCTAAGATGTGCTATGTGCATCCTTGCTCTGTTTACATTTTTACTAATTCCAGCCAGAGAGCCCAGGAGAACCCCCAACACTCATGGCTTTCCTCATGCTTCTGCTTCTGATGAAAAGATGGGAAGGAAGAGCCCCAGAGTAGAAGGGGCTGATGGGCAGGGCTTGAGTGTGGGACTCCACACAACTAGATTCGTACCCCTGCTTCTTGCAGCACGAGCTTCCCTGGCCTCCAACCTCTGGCCGGAGTTATCTCTGGTTACTGACATGGAGGCAGCCTTCAAGGGGTGTCAGTCCTGCTCTCCACATCTGCTGCCCATTTCCACTTTGTTCTAAAGGAGCAGCTGAAACAACAGTAGCTGTCCTGTGTGATGGCCCAGCAGTGCCAGGGCCCGAGCCCGTGGCCCTCGTCTTGTGTCCCTGCACCTCCAAGACAGTCATTGTCCCCATTCTGCAGAGGAAGCAGCCGGCCATTTAAAGCCAGAAGTCAGCTCCAGACCTGAGGTGCCTCTCCCTCAGAGGTGCTTTCCCCCAAGCAGTGCTAAGTTCTCGGCAGGCAAGAGTGGCCCTATTGTGACTCATCAGCTAGCATCCAGCTGTAATCCGTCTTCTGGCCAAGCTTCTGGCTGAGAGGGGCCAATCCATAACTTCTGTCTATTTCACTTTTGCTCTCCTTCTCTCTCTTTGTGTTTGACAGGACCTCTGATACACAGAATTAGATTCAACATAATCCTTACTTGTAATACAACATCGTTGGTCCCATGTATAGCCCTCTTTCATTCTAATTTGCTTATTTATGTATTTACTTCTTTCTAATTTAATGCTACCAGGAATCAATCCCCCAAGGATTGGAACATGGGCAGTTGGGTACCTCTGTCCATCCCTGCTTCAGCCCTGCCAACTTTCACTTCTCTGAGTTTTGTGTTTATTGTTCCTTATAGATTTTTTTACTTATATGTCTGAACAATGATTTATTTAGTTTTAGTTGTTCTTGAACTTTCTAGTTTGTTCCAACATCACAATGCATTCGTTGCTATGGCTTTAAGTAGGTCTTGTTCTCTGGTCGGCAAGTCCTGCTGCTCCCACAATCCTTATTCTTCTTCTTTAGAAGGGGACACGCCATGAGGAGGGAGACCCATCCCGGAGGGCTCCAACACTGCCCTGGATGGGGCATGTACCAATGCTCTCTGAGGGACCATTCTGCTCCCTTCTGAGGTCGTCCCATGTGGGATGTGTTTTCCAGTAGGTGTAGGGGCAGCCAGATTGTTCCCAGAACTGCAGAAGCAGAGAAAACTTCTGGGGACATTGGGACAATGCGTGGTGCAGGGTGGATAACAGCCAGAGAGCCCCCCCACCTCCCTGAGGCTCTCCCGGCATGACCAGGGGCTGTCCTCGGCCAAAGCCAGGGTGTCCAGCCATTGCGCAGCTCCCCAGGGTGAGCCCCAAGTTGAAAACAGTCAGATTTTCTGGGAAATGTTTAAGCTGAGTCAGGAACATCTCTCCACCAGACCAAGGAACTGGCGCAGTGTGTTACTAATTCTGTCGGCCTGTAGGGACCTTGCTGGAGGGTTCTCTAGCCGGCTTAGGGCAATGTAAAGGGGCTGCCTTTTAAAATTCGTTCCTCATACCACAAGAGCTGAGCTGTAGTTTCATTTGAAAGATGAGACTTTATTGCAGCTGTATCCCCTCTTCCAGACGCCGGCCTGCTCATTCTCACAAACCCATGATGCCCACAGCAGGGCCATAAGGGCTGGGCGGCAAGGACAAGAGCCGGTCCCTACCTGTGGGAGCCCACAGTCTGCAGGAGTGAAGGCAGCACCAACAATAGGATATGATTCTAGAGCAATTCAGGGGGGCCCAGGATATATCACAGGTGGGAGGTAGGGAAACCACATTTCCCCATCTGAAAATTAGACAATGATGTCTGGCAGGAGGATACAATATTCCCAACAGGGATTGTCTCATAAACTTCTCTGGTGAGAACCACGCAAAGGCCTCTGCAGGGGAGGGTGATTTGGGGGGCAGGAGGAAGTTTCATCCAGCAGAGAGAGGGAGCCATGCTGAATGGTGAGAGGGCAGAGACGGCGAGACCCTCAGGAAGCTGCTTTTCATGAGTCAGGTGGTGACCAGAGGGCTGAAGGTGAATGTCAGGGTGGACCTCAGGTGGAGATTAGAATGGATCAGAGATGTTTAGAAGATAGGCATGGAAGGGCTAGCTGGTAGGGCCAATTTGGAGGGCTGAGGAGGGCTTAGGAGCCTAAGACATGGCCCCTAGGACAGGGATCCCACCAGAGAAGCACAGTGGACAGGCCGGGATAAGTATTTGCTGTCTCTGCTGGGTGTTGGGATATGTGTGGAGCAACCCCAGGGTTCAAGCCTGACCACTCTCAGAATCACTGGGTCTCTTGTGAAATTGCTGGTTCGGGTGGAGTTGTCCTGGGTGGGCTCGAGCTCCCCCATTCCCAACAGGCTCCCGGGAAGCTGCTGCTGCTGGGCCTTGGCTGCTCACTGGGGTCATCCCAGACTACAGCTGAGGGGATGTGCTGGCATACTGTCCCTGGTTCAGGTGCTACAGGGGCCCGTACCTGTTGAGTTGAGGTCCATAGTCCCTTTAGTTCCCCTCCAAAATGAAAGTACCTCAGGCTTCGGGAAAACCAGTATGAGTCATTCCAATCAGAATTCAAGGACATGAAACTGGACAGGGACGCATGCCTTTTTGGAAACGTTTGCATTAGAAGAGTGAGGCACATGTCATTTCACAGTGTTTCATTCCTGGGACGTGTGTGGTCAACTGATTTTTGTTTCCTCAAAGCGTCATTTGAGATAACGATGAACTTTTCCCATTGCTACATAAACAAGATTCTTTGAACACTTCTAAAGAGATAGGGCTTTGGAGCCAATAAACATCCTCACTCAACAGTAGAGCTAACTCTTACTCATTTTTTAAAACTTCTCTTATCTGCTGCCTCCCCCAGGAAGCCATCCTGGTTACCCTCAGGCTGGGTTAGGTACTCCTCTTCCTGGCTCTCACTACTCCCCTTGCAGTTCCTGCTAGTAAACACAAGCCTGTCTGAGCTGCCACGATTTATTCTGGTCTCTCTGTTCCATCTGTAACCCTGTGAGCCCCTGTGTGCCCAGCTCCCTGCTCAGGTCTTGCAAAGCACATTTATTTTAATTTTTTTTAAAGATTTTATTTATTTGACAGAGAGAAACACAGCCAGAGAGGGAACACAAGCAGGGAGTGAGAGAGGGAGAAGCAGGCTTCCCGCTGAGCAGGGAGCCCGATGTGGGACTCGATCCCGGGTCTCCAGGATCATGACCTGAGCCGAAGGCAGTCGCTTAACTAACTGAGCCACCCAGGCGCCCCAGCAAAGCACATTTATAAGTTTTAGAAGTACGATGACTGCATGCATATGTAATTTATCATTGCACCAGAGGGACAAGACTTTATCTTCAAAGTTCACAAAATGACACTGGGACTCGTATCCCTCCAAATCCTTCTTTGTTTTGTTTTGTTTTAATATTTTATTTATTTATTAGAGCAAGAGGGAAAACACAAGCAGGAGGAGTGGCAGGCAGAAGGAGAAGCAGGCTCCCTCCTGAGCAAGGATCCCAATGAGGGACTCGATCCCAGGATCATGACCTGAGCCAAAGGCAGACGCTTAACCAACTCAGCCACCCAGGCATCTCCCTCTAAACCTTTCTTTAAAAAAAAAAAAAATTATTCATTTATTTGACAGAGAGAAACAGAGCTATAGAGGGAACACAAGCAGGGGGGAGTGAGAGAGGGAGAAGCAGGCTTCCCGCCAACCAGGGAGCCCGATGTGGGGCTCGATCCTGGGACTCTGGGATCATGACCTGAGCTAAAGGCAGATGCTTAATAACTGAGCCACCCAGGCACCCCTCCAAACCCTTCTTAAGAAGACTTCTGATTATAACAGTGATGTTCTCATGCTTTGAGTTCCCCATCTGCAGAACGGGCCAATGAAGATGTCTTACACTGCTTGGGGAAATTTCAAGTTTGCTGTCCATAGAGCCTGGCCTTGGCCTTGGACTAGGATAGAAGCCAAGCTAGGATTTCTCTCCAGTCTAGCTCTCCACAGCGCTGCCAGGTTCTGAGTCCAGGCAGGTGAAGGGAGCTATCCAATCTCCCCAGTCCCCCCCAGTCTAAAAGCAAAGAGGTTGCTCCAGGTTGCATCTGCCTAGAGCCTGAGGAGGCCCAAAAGTTGCTGAGGCCACAGGTCCTGAGGGAGACCTGAGTCCCCAACGCCTGCCCGGAGTCATTGATTCTTCTTCACAGCTGGGTGAGGGCAACAGCTCACACCCACCCACTGGCTTTGGCAGGGTCAGGGCATAGCAGCAAAGTGAAGAGAGAGGCAGTGCCGGCTCTGCTGAGATCTTGGCCAAGAGGGCAGAGGACACCCGTGGATGAAAGGCCCTCCGATAAAGGATTCAGGTCACCAGATTCTTCATTCCTTCGACAGTGAGCCTGTGGCTAAAACAAGCCTCACTTGGTAAACCTGAGTGCGGCCTCTGAACAGCCAACCCTGCCTTTGATAATATGACAGATTATGCCCAGCCAGGCATCACCTCCCCCAGGAAGCCTACTGGCCTGCGCTAGCAGCTTGGGAGCCACATCCCTAGGTCTCTGCGGCATATCTAACATTCATCTCACAGGCTTCACTGGCCCAGCCATTCACTTGTTCATGTACATTTAAGCCTAATCTGATTGGGTTCAGTTAGAGTCCTTCCACTGCCAGGATTCAATGCGATTTCTGTTCTGCCAAGCGTCAGCTGTGGAAGGGACCCCGAGCCTTCTTGCCAAACCACACTGACAGAAGCAGGGGCCACTCTGCCAGCTGGTGGCCGAGGCCAGTCTGGGCCCTGGGCTGCCAGCTGTTCAGCCACTTTGCAATCGTCAGGGCAAGGAGGGCCTGCAAAGAAATGAACAGCGATGAACCCATCTTGAGGTGCTCCCTGTTCCCATGCATTCTCAGCCCCCAGCCACTCCCTGGCTCCCCAGCCCTCCGCCTGCCTCCATACCCTTTGTCATTCCGCTGGGTGAGGAGGGAGGTGAAGGAAGATGAAGGTGAAGGAAAGGGATGTGGATGGGTGGAGCAGAAAAGGAGAACGTCCTGGGGCCTGGAGGTTTCGCCCAGAGGAAAGAGTGGCCACAGTGGTTGATCCAGGGATCAGAGACTGGGGTGCCAGAATGGGCTTTGAGGAACATCACTGATCTCCATGGCTTGGCCCAGGGGTGGGCAGCTGGGTGGAGGGGTGTGTCGTGAGTACGAGGCAGTCCAGAACCAGGAGCCTGAACGGTAAGAGGCGGTACCCATGGAGGATTCCGTATTCTGTCAGTGGGGGGTGGCCAGTGTGAATGTGGGCCAGGGCCCCTGACACGACTTCAGCAGGTGACAGCAGGAGGGATCAGAGCTGCAGAGGATCTGGGACTTCTCACAAGCAGATGGAGGGTGCAGAGCTTTGAATGTGGCAAGAAGGAATGAAAAGTCCTGCCCTACCTCCTGGGCCTGAAAGCAAGACAGCCTCTGCAGGGGAGAGGCTAAGGGGCAGGGGAGTCTGGAGGAGAGTGCTCCCTGCACTTCAGGTAGGAAGTCGGGGAGCTCTCAGAGAAGTCAGGGTGCAATTTTCTGTATGTGAAACTACTAAGTTCCCCAGAGTACAGTGGGAGATTCGCTGAGGTCTGGGGTCAAAGGGGAGGGGGCAGAGTGTGGCGGGGAGGATGGCACTTGAGACAGGTGATGGCCATAGACAGGAGATCTCATGGTTCTCCATGTCCATCATGACATCACATCCATGTTCCATTTTCTCTCCTCTCGTCCTGGAAGCTTGTACCACCCTCTTTGTCAGATTCCTTTTTCTTTTTTTTTTTTTTTTTTTTTTTTTTTTTTCAGATTCCTTTTTCATTTTGCTGAAGTTCAGACCAGTGGACAGAGGCTCTTCTTTCAGAGTCTGAAATGCAGATGTTGTTAGCTGTGTGGGGCAGTTCCCCTGCACCTGGGAGCACCATGGAGTCCTGGGGGTGGGGGGCATGGCATTCTGCTGGACACACCTTTGGGCCAGGTGCTGGGCAGGGAGCTGTAGGGTGGGCCAGACCCATGGAGACTCCATCCAGATGGAAGCCTCCTCCCACCAGCCCCCGTGCCCTCTGCAGTGGAGAAGGGTTGGCTTGTACTCCATGGGGCCTCTCTATTCGACCACAGCACCAAGCAGGAGCTTTCCCCAGGCTCTCCCCGTGACGCAGAGTGCAGGCCCAGGCTTCCGCTGTCCCTAATGCCAAGCTCAGAGTTCCTCAAGGGAGTAGCCTGATGTTTGCTCTGTGCCCAGTCCGCCCTCTGTTGCTGGAGCTTGAGTCTTCTCCAGGGCTTCTCAGGTGAGAGCCACGTCCAGCCCTGGCATAAAAGGCCACCAGTTCTCTGTTTGACTTTCCCACCCAGTATTGTTGTCAGATCCTTTAAACACATACGTGCATGCATGTGCACATCTCTTTTGCCCTTTCAGGGAGACGGGGCTGCAATGGGTATAAGCGTGTGGCCCAGGCTGCCCCCTGGAGCACAGTCTCATGCAGCTCAGGTGGCATTTTCTAGCACTCTTTGTTCTGGGTTCTCCCCTTTGGAGGTTTCCCACGTCCTCCCTCCGCAGTGTTGCTAGGGAAGGCCATGCATTATTTAGGACCATTCTGCTGCACGGCACTCCTGCGCACACAAAGGGACTCGCTCCGCCTCTGACCCAGGGAAAAATGTGGGGCCCATCTGTGCCAGAGATGCTTGCTGGCCCAGAGTTCATCGGGAACACTGCTTATGTCCCAGCTACAGTCGCAACCTTTTTTGCTGGGGAAACACTGAAGCTTGCAAAGAGAAAACCCCAGATTCTGAATGCTTTCAAGATGGGAGCTGAGGTCCCTGTCGACCATGACAGGGCTAGTCGCTACAGGGATGCCATCTATTTTGGAAGTGAGCGGGTGGTGATATATTTGTCCATTGGTGTAATTAACTAAGTGGAACAGCACCTGACATGTGGATGCCAAGGGCGGGGGCGCCAAGTCTTTGGGGCAGAGGTGACCTTTGGCAGGGGTCCTACAGAGGAGGCAGGTTTCTGGCAGGTGGTACAGGGGAGGGTCTTCCAGCTGGAGGAGCAGCATGAGGGGAGGCCCAGAGGTGTGCAGGCAATCCTCTGAGACTTCTGACACCAAAACCATAGTCTATGGATAAGCGACTAGCACAGTGTATGGTGCATGGAGCGCGTGTGCTCATTTCTTTCCCTGCAAACAAAAGGTACCCAGGTCTACTTGATCAGATGTCAGGGCTGTCATTCAGACCTTCCCGCATCTGCAGACCATTGTCTAAAACTGTTGCAAAAGAATTTCACCTCCTGACCTTAAAATGTTGCTCTTTTTTCAAAATATAAACATAGGCATGGGTGTAAGGTCTGGTGACTCGCATCTTGGCATCTGCTCCAGGGAGAGGAGACTATCAGAGGGCCCGGGAAAGCTGCTTCAGCCACCAGTTCCTGGGGGAGATCTCTACATTTCCATCACAGACATGGGCTATCTAAACCCCGTGATCTAACTTCCCCCACTTCGTTGATAGCAGAACAGAGTCCCTAGGAAGTTCCGTGGCTTACTTGGGGTTGGTTGTACAGGAGGTTCGTGGCAGAGAATTATGGAAAATTCAGGTCGCTGTAGAACCTTGGAGATGATTGCCTTGGGATATTTTTAGCATGGAACCAGACATTCAGCTCCAGCTCCAATAAATCTTCATCAAGAGCAGAGTGTTGCTGTCAATTAGGATGAGGTACTGAGGCATTTTTAGAACCACAATAAGTAAACTATTACTATTTTTAAAGATACCTCTTGGACTGCTGGCCTGGAATAAGACATACTATAGAGAGAGTGTCTTTAAAGCAAAGAGTGTGGGGTGTCATACCATCATTGCACATGATGGTGGAGGTATTTCTGTCCCCTTCCTTACAGAGGAGGAAAATGTGGCTCCAAGAAGGTGAGCGAGCCATGGGTGGTCCACTGGTGGTGGTGGGATCAGGAGCAGGGACTCCACGCCAGCCCATTCTCCCCACTTGACCCCATTGGGGCTGGCGGGGAAGATGCCTGGCCCTGCTTGTGTTGTGTCCACAGCCACCCAGCAGGGAGTGGAGGCCCTCCCAACTCAGCCAGTGACTTTTTACGTTTCTTAACATAAATGGGTTTTTGAAGTATAAATAGAAAGTATAGAATCTCGGGGGACTAAGCTTGATGGTTTTCACTAACTGAACACACTAGTAGAGCCAGGACTCAAGAGAAAAATGTCTGCCCCCAGGAGCGTCCTCCCGTCCCCCTCATCACCTCCTGCCCAATATCGGCACTGTCCTCACTTCACCATCCCGCTTTGGAACCTTAAAAGTGAAGTCACACACAATGTACTTTTCTTTCACTCATGATTATGTTTGTGATTCATCCATGTGTTTGCATGTCCTCATGGGTCCTCCCTTTCTCGTGGCTGATTAGCTTTCCACTCTATGAAGAGACACAGTTTATGTGTACGGTCCCCTGTTGGCGGACCGCAGAACTGTAGTTTCCAGATTGGTGCTCTTACACATAATGCTTCTGCGAGCATTCATGCACATGCATTTGGGACCCCTGCATGCACCCGAAGTCAAACTGCAGGCAAGAGACTCAGCTTCAGGTGCCTGGAGTGGCTGTGCCTGCTCGCATGCTCTTGGCATTATGAAAGTCCCCGTTGCTCCCCATCTTTGCCCATACTTGCCGTTGTCTTGTTTGCATTTGCACCAATTCAGGTTGGTGTGCAGCAGGCATTGTGCTAATCTGCACTTTTCTGATGAGTCATGAAGCTGAGCGCTTTTTTCATGGACTTATTGGCCATTTGGATGTTCGCTTTGGGGGAACAAGGATTCCTTTTCAACAATTTTTGTTTTAGTTGGAAAACATTTCTGAAAATGACTCCTGTACTGAAAGATCCCAGGTTTCCCTTGCCACCTGGTTGATCATTTCTAAGCCTTGGCATTTGGGGGCTCCACGAAGCCATGGGGAGCCAGCAAGAGGAGTCAGAGTGTGGGCCCAGCCAATGGTGGGGGAGTGGGGCGGGGCGCATGGGGCTTTGGAAATCTCACAGCCGCAGCAAGGACTTGCCCTGTGCACTTCAGCACTGCTGTCTGTGTGAAGGTCCCTCAAGAAATGAGAAGAGATGATTTATCACACTTAGTGCTAACGATGTGCCCTGAGCTCCGCCCCAAACCTTTTCTCACTTCCTTTAGAGTGGGGCTCTAGATTGAGCTCCATGACTGCAGAGGAATAATGGTAAACAGAGTTCTTCCCTTCTCCCCAGCCCCTAACTAGGCAAGGAACACACAAGGAACTGGGTTTGCTGACAGGGTTCAGCATTCTGGGTACTGAGGACCTAATGTGTGCCTAGAGCTTTAAAATATTTAAGAAAGCTCTCATGGTCTGGCAGTGATTAGCAACTCAAAATTTTCCTGATGCAAAGTGCAAGCCCACCTCCCCTCATTCAGGGAAGGAACTGCTGGCCTCCAAGTTAGAGCCTCCCTCGTTACCAGCCCTCCCCAAACTATCCTTCCCAAGGGCAACCACGCAAATGCCCAGATGGGAGGCAGAGAGCTAGAAGTGGCCTATGGTGAACACCTACTATGTGCTGGTTACTGTGCTAAGGGCATCACACTTTCTAGCTCACTGACACCTCACCATAAGCCTCTTGTCAATTGAAACCTGCCCTCTTCTCAGGGGATTTCTAGGGGAGTGGGGCGCTAAGACAGAAATGCTTCCAGGCAAGAGTAATTTATTCCAATTGCTTAAAACATCTAGAGAAGACACGCCTGGGAGCAGAACATCAACTCGTTCATTTAACAGTTTCTGGGCCATTCCTGTGTGATGGGTGCAGCCTGAGGGCTGTAGGTCCTAAGACGGATGAGTCAGGGTCATGTCCTTTAAGAAGCTTACAGTCACCTTGTACCCATTCATTGTTCAGTGAATAGGACTGAGCATCCTTGCCACCTCTGTCTAAGTGGAAGGAGAGCACACTTCCACTCGGTGCACCTTGTGACGGCACCTGCCCGTGTCCTGCAGACATGCCACACACGGGACCAGCTCCCGGCTTGGGCCCTTCTTCACTATGTGTCCTTGGGAGAGTGACTTTGTATTTCAGTTTTCTTCTCCTTTAAATGGGGATAATAGTAACACTCATAATAATAATCCTACCCCAAAGGGTTGTTGTGATATGAGCTTGCTACGCACACGTGAGCAGCTATGAATAAAGAGTTTAGGACACCACCTGACCACATAATAAGTCCTTTTTTTTTTTTTAAAGATTTTATTTATTTGACAGAGAGAAACACAGCCAGAGAGGGAACACAAGCAGGGGGAGTGAGAGAGGGAGAAGCAGGCTTCCCGCTGAGCGGGGAGCCCGATGCGGCCGGGATCATGACCTGAGCCGAAGGCGGTCGCCCAACCAACTGAGCCACCCAGGTGCCCCAATAAGTCCTTTTGTTTTTAAAGATTTTATTCATTTATTTGAGAGAGAGACAGAGAGAGTGTGTGAGCAGGGAGAGAGACAAGCAGACTCCCAGCTGGGCACAGAACCCACCAAGGGGCTCAGTCCCAGGATCCTGAGATCATGACCTGAGCCGAAGTCAGATGCTTAACCAACTGAGCCACCCAGGCGCCCCATAATAAGTCTTCAGTAAAGAGTAACTACAATTAACCTGTAATTAATGTAACATATATGTCAACAATATTCAAATACAAAAGATATAAATAAACAAAAATTTAAAAGTAACTACAATCAGGCAGGAGGATTTGGGTTTGGGAGGGCGTGTGCACAGAGGCATGATGTGGGGAGTGGTGCAAAGCTTGACTCAGAACCAGGTGGGGGACAGAGAGAAAGAGAGCTAGGTATGGAGGTACAGCTGAGGGAGGGTTGGGGCATGTCAAGAGGGGTGTCACACGTTGGTCTGGGCATGGTGACTCTATGAGCATGTGTCTGGGGTGTGTGATCTGCTTTCTGGGCCTGAAAAACAGGATCCCCAGCCCCTCTTGGCCAACGGTGAGGGTTTACAGAGGGAGAAGAGGATGCAGAGGGGAGAGTGTTTAAAGCCACCAATACTCTGTGCAAATAGGCGACCGCGCAGCCTCACCTCATATGAAGGACAGTTGGACACGCTCTGGGGAGAGGCTTCTAGGGCACCAGCCAAGTCCTGCCTTAGTTCTAATGGCTCTCTATACGAATGCTATAGCTCTAGTAAATGAAAATTTCCATAAAACTCCCTCTTGACAGCTTTCCCATCCCTTATGATATTATTCCTCTCACAGCTCTTGTGTTAGTATTGGCTACTTACAGTTTGATTGCATCTTAGTACGTTATAGAACGCTTTTTAAACTATCACTTATTCTGTTACCAAAAAAAAAAAAGTGGGAAGATGTAGCTTCCAACCTCTAGCGTGTTCCTGCAGACTTGGGGAAATGAAGCCTGTACAAGCCAGATGACATAACTGTAACCGCCATCATCTTCATTCCTGGTCCAGCAGACCAGCACAATTCTTCTCTCCCTAGACCTCCCAGCCTGTCCTGTCTTATGTCTCTCTGTCTTTGCCTGTTCTCTTGGCCTAAAGCACTCCCCTCCCTGATACTGCATAAAACTCCTATTCACCCTTCAAAACCTCATTCAGTTACCTTCCTTTAAAGCTTTGAAACAGTTCTTCCATAGGAACCACCCTGTTTCTGTCCCCTGTGCATTTAAGAATTATTGCATATATTACACTCTATTCGGATTACTCACCTATTTTAATTCAGGACCACGAGCCCTCCTCTCCCTCCTCTACTGCCCCTGGCCTTGGCTTTGTTATCTCTGCATCACTGCATCCAATCAGAGGGCCTGGAAGAGAGTAAGAGCTTAATAAACATGTCTTTAGTAAAACTAACTGAACTTGGTCCTACATCCAGTGGTTCTATGGCTCATGGACTTTAATTCATGAATTTTCCCAGAGCTGGATATTATAGGAAAATGCATCCCTCTGCTGATCATCAAAAGACACTACAGAAGAAGTGTGAGGGTTCAAAGGAATGTCAAACAGCCTCCCTAAGCCTAACCTGTTTCTAAGAGGAAGCCCCCTGCAGATCCCCTCCTAGGTCAGAGGTTTTCACTTTTACCACGACCCGCAACCAAGAGGTATTTTTTCCATTGAGACACACTGAACATCCACATCAGGGCCAAAGCTTTCAGGGAATGACATTTACCCTCGCTATGGTCATTGTTCTCCAATCACTCTTTTCTTTTTTCTCTTTCTTTTCTTTCCTTTTTTTCTTCTTCCTCCCTCCCTCCCTCCCTTCCTCCCTTTCTCCCTTCCTTCCTTCCTTCTTCCCTGGTCACCGCCCAGTGAACTGACTTTACCATTCTTTAGTCTAACCGGTTGCTTCCCACAGTTTGAAAAACACTGCTCTGAGCCTTCAGCTAATATAACCAGAGGCAGCTTCTCGGAAGAGGAAGCCCAGGCCTTGAAGGTCAGCTCTGAGGAACAGGTGCGCCAGTGGTGGGCAGAATGTAGGTGGGGGCGAGCAGGCGTGCAAGGCACCAGCAAGACTAATGCACTCCCCCTCTCGTTGCAGCCGAGCCCCTGCCGCTGATGGACCTGTGCCGGAGATCCATCCGCGTGGCCCTGGGCCGCCAGCGCCTACGCGACATCAGTACCCTGCCCTTGCCTCAGTCTCTCAAAAACTACCTGCAGTACCAGTGAGGCTGCAGAACAGCAGTGGGTGCGCACACACAGCAGGGCCTGGCATTTCGTGGTCACGCGGTACCTTCGGGAAGGGGTGCTCCTCCTCATCCCAGACCAACAGGACACTCAGTTCTTTGGAAGGACCAGGATGCGTTCCAAACTCGGAAAATGAAATTTCTCTTGCCAACAGTATTTGCTGCCTTGGAGGCGGCCCTTCTAAGTCAGGCACCTCCTTGCAAGGCATGAAGAGCCGCGAGCCTGCGCCCAGCGGAGATCCTGCCCACCGACCAAGACCCAGTGGCCACCGGTATTGATCTGAGAGCCTGTCTCCTTGTTCGAGAGAATAAAATATTTGGGCAAGAGACTTTTCTTTTGCGTGTCCTGGTGCAGACAGGGCCAGGGGGAAATTGGCCAGCTCCGGGAGCAAATTGCTTCTGAATAATAATGAATGACTAAAGCGGCTTGATGCTAGTGCCCCTCTGGGCCCCCCACCCCTTGACACTTTAGGACTTTTTGCCCCTTGGCAAGACGATCACCCAGGATTGCCCAATGACAGAATTGGCACGGGGGCAAAGCCGTGTTTCCACTCCTTCCAGCTTACCTCTCTGTCCTGTCTCCACCCCCCCACCCCCCACCCCCGTTCTCTGGTTACCCCAGGCACCTCTATTCAGGGAAGCTGACTAATTCATCCCAGGGACAGAGTGTATCCTTATTATTATTATTATCTTGAGTCACGCTGCATTTTTAAAAGAGGAATGTGGTGAGGGCAGTACTTAGTCCAAAGGTGCTAATAGGGGAATTTGGGGCAATGTGCTGTGGAGTGGATGATCCTCAGGCTGGGGAGCCTTCCTGGGGTGCTGGACGTCTCTCGGCAACGGCCCTCCCATCCGGGAGGTGCCTCGCTGCCACAGAGCTTTATTTGAGCGAATTATTTTTTCACTTTAGGAGACATGTACAAGTTTGTTTCTGTTTCCAGTGTGTGTGTGATGTGCTGTTTATTTATCAGCTTGGGGCGGCACAGGCATCCCTGTCGCTGGCTGGGTGGCTGGGAGCAATTTCTCCGCCTGCTCGGAGCACCGCCCAGTCCTGAAGACAATGCTGCCGCCGCCACCGCCACTGGGCATCTCTCACGTGTTTCTGAAGCTCTCTGCCCAGACCCGTTTTTAACTGGAAATTGTCACAGCGGTGGGATTACAGAGCCCCAGACGGCACTGCCTCCCCCGACTTTAATGTGAATCTGACCAATGAATGAGGAGCGTTTCTAATAAAGTTTGTCATTCAGTCCTTCAGCTGCTCAATACATGTTCTGTGGGGAGGGGTGGGCGGGGGCATCGCCTTAGACCCTCAGGAAGCAACAGCGTGAACCCCCTTCCCACATTCTTCTCGCCTCTCTGTCTTGCTGTCCCCACTTGAGCCCAAATCAGAGTCCTTTTACAAAGACCGGCACTGGGAGAATGAACATGCCTGGGTTCCGCATCTACACCAGCTAGGCATGGTGGTGGAAGACCAGGTTGAACTCCCACTGCCTGGTTGGGGGCGTCCTAGGGGTGGCTCTGCAGGGACCACAGGGTCATTGCAAACTGGACCCAAAGGTGAGGCCAGATGTGACTTTGGAAGTGCATGTCATCATCAAAAAGTACTGCCAAGTGCTGAAGCGGGAGTGTGCAGCCTAGGCAGGCTTTGGGCTGCAAGCAAGTCAGTCTAAGGTCTGGGTGAGGACTGGCATGACATTGACTCAGCAGGACGGATCACCAGCATGCACGGTGCCAACCCTGAGGACCCAGGGCTCAGGCAGATCTGTCCCTCCAGGGGAGAGGTTTACTGATGTTACAAACTAATAAAGTGAGAGGGAGATCATGAAGGCGGTATGGAAAGATAGGGCCTGAAGGGAAGGCTTCCTGGAGGAGGAAGCACTCTTCATCTCTGCTTTTTAAGTGAAGACAACCTTGGTAAGGATGGACCAAAAGCATCAAATGTGGTAAACCTACCACCAGGGCCAAAGTTCTTCCCTTGCTCTAATCTCACAGCTGGAGGCTGGTGCAGCTTTGGAGTCAGGAGGCCTGCGTTTGAGTCCCCGCCTCATCACTTATATATTGTGACCTTGGGTACATCACTTCCCTCTCTACACCCCTCAGTGGCTGGACCAGGTGGCCAGTGGAGGAGGACCCTCTCCCCAAATCCCAGGGTCCCAGTTTCAGCACCACCTTTCCAGTTTAAAGGCATCTGTCTGGTTCACACCCTATTTATGCAATTTCCTTCATCCAGCGATGCTCTCCCATCCTGACTTTCCCTTCTCCAGGACTGGCTTAGATTGACCCTCCTCCAGGAAACCCTTCCCTAACCACGCCCCCCAACCTAGCCTGTTTTGGGAGTCCATTCCTCACCTCCCAGGCTTGAGTACGCCTCTCAACCAGGCGCTTGGGCTAGAGCCCCTCTCTGTTGCTGCAGGCTGTGAGTTTTGGGATGGCAGAGCCTGGGCCTGTTGTTTCCACACAGCCCTGGACCAGACATATGGCCTCAGCAAAGACCAATGAGGTATGTGTGGAAATGCCCCCTTGTAGCTGGGATGTCCGTGGAACCTGCAAGGAAAGTCCTGGGGGGAAGTGAGGAATTTCTGCTAGAGCAGAATCCCTGGCCAGGAGACCCTGGGACTTCAGGCCCTTTCACTCCCTTAGTCATTCCATAGATATTCTGAGGCACTGGCATACGCCCCGCACTGCCAGAATGGGAAGGACGGGATGTAGTCCTGCGCTGCTGGAGTTCACATTCTAAGGGGAGACAGGTAAGGGGCAGCAACGGCACAGAACGATGTCAGAGTGAAGAAAGGACCCAGGCAGAGCTGCAGAGCAGGTAGTGGAAGGCGCGCCCCAGACTGACGGTGGTGGAGGAAAACCAGCACTGAGATGCAGAGTTGTGAACAAGTGAGAGGGAGCCATACACAGGAAAGGGGGGTTCTCTGGGCAGGGGAACTTTCTGCTATCCCGTCCTTCTCAAGGCGGGAGCTTCTGTGTCCTGGTAAGCTGGGCTGAGGTCAGGAGGCACTGTAGCTCCCCACTTGAAGCCACCTGTGTATGTGCCCCATGTCCCAGGGCCCCCGGTTTATTAGTACCTCCAGCATGCATGCGCGTGCACACACACACTCGCACACCCCAGTGTGGGGACCCTCCTGGCAGGCAACCTGGGAGCCTCACAACCCCCCCCATCATAACCCAGCCCCCAGCCCCTCTCATCCCTGCAAGTTCTCTGAGGTTTGTCCTTTCTCTCCATGACCCCTTTCTGATGGAGGCCCTTGCTGAGACAGTCCCACGAGCCAAATCTTAGTGGCACGTGGGGGGTCGCCCAGAGAGCCAAGCCCTGCTGAGCTCCCTGGTTCACGCTTGAGCCCATCTACCATTGCCACGTGCTGGACAAAAGCTACCTTCTTTCCCTTGTTTTCTCTTCAGACCCTCCTGCCGGTTGCTGGCCTCTTTGGGGGCCATCTTTCACCAAGAAGCAAAGTGGCAGCAGGTGACAAGTAATACAGTGGTGGTTGATTTGTGCCATGACGATGCCTGCTCCCCAGGACCCCACTCCCAGCTGCAGCCTCGGAACAGGAGGCCCATCTGAGTGTCAGTACAGGATGGGAGGCCATGCAGCATCTACCCGCGGGGCCCCAGCAAAGAGCGGGAATCTCTACTGTGAGTCCCGAACACAAGGCGTTGGTGGGCTTTTCCCTCTAGTTCTGGGGGAGGGGGAAAGTTAATTTGTCAGACATTTGTCATCCCACTTAATGTGTGTGTTTAAATAAAATTGAGCCCACCTAAAAAAAAAATCAGGTAATTTAACAGAAATCCAGATTTCTGACTTTCCATGAAAAATAGATGTGGTAAGACCAGGCCCGCATTCCTCTTTGGTGATGTGGGCGGAAGCCGAGCAATGACAGCCTCCTGAGAGGAGGTCTCTGTTCGGTGACCCACCTCTACATCCATCCTTCCCGCAGCACAACGTGGCCGACCTCTCATGGCCAACCTCCCTCCTGGGTGTCGCTGTCTGGATCCGGGTCAAGGCTTCCGGTCCCCCTCTCGGGACTGTTACTGTGACAGTCTCACACACAGGCACCCTCAGCCGAGGGCGGCTTCGGGAGGGCAGGCAGTCTATCGTTCTAGCCTTGACTTTGACGGGCTCACAGCCCAGCCACGGATACCCAGGGGCTCCCAGACACCCCGCTCTCTGCCCAGATGTCAGGGGTAGCGTGTATGTCCCTGGTTAGATGATGAACTCCCAGAGGACAAGGACAAGGATTCTTGGGTCCTCTTTTTAACGAGGCACAGGGTATGACTAGGCAAGCTCACATGTGCATTAGAAACCCCTGAGGACGGGGCGCCTGGGTGGCTCAGTTGGTTGGGCGACTGCCTTGGGCTCAGGTCATGATCCCGGAGACCTGGGATCGAGCCCCACATCGGGCTCCCTGCTTGGCAGGAAGCCTGCTTCTCCCTTTCTCACTCCCCCTGCTTGTGATCCCTCTCTAACTGTGTTTCTCGCTGTCAAATAAATAAAGTCTTAAAAAAAAAAAAAAAAGCCCTGAGGAGTTTTGTAAAAAGTCCCAGTGCCCAGACCCTTCCCCAGACCAATTAAATCAGGACCTCTGGGGTGAGACCTGGGCCCTGGGAGTTTTTTTTTAAAACCTTCCAGGTGATTCTAATATGCAGCGAGGTTGAACCCCCCCCCCATTCCCACCCCCAACCCCAAAGAGGCGCTTAATGAAGTCGTCTCCGTGGAGACATGGTTGACTTTAGTGAGAACCTACATCACAAAACTGAGAAAGCTGTCCCAACCCACCCAGAATTCTCAGGGAAGGGAAGATTTTGAGGGGCACTCATCACCATGTGATTGAGTGGAAATGCTTTGGATTCAATGTAGTATTACCCCTGGCAGCAATTAGTAGGTGTCACTTCTGAGAAGGGAGATGCTTCTAAAGAAGTGGGCGGAGGAAGGAGAAGAGGAAGGAAGGAGGAAGAGGAGGAGGAAAAGGAAGAAGAAGGAGAAAGGAGAAGGAAGGAGGAGGTAGAAGAAAGAAGACTGAGAGATTTGAAGGTTTTAAAGAACAAAGAATCCCATTGTCTCATGAAAACATTTCCAGAGAACTTAGGTCCTAGAAGCACTCCCAGGAGTGCAACATCTGTTCAGTGATTTCCCATTCCGAATGGCCTTCTATAAAGCAAGTGTGGATGCCCTTACGAGACCAATTGCACGCAGGGGAGAGGTTTCACGTTTCCATCTAAAAGTGCACATTGCTTTCCTGAATAATGATCATGTTACACAGCAGCCCCTGGGACTGTCACATTGAACCTGATAGGATCGCACTGTTCACTAAGTTACAGAAAAATCTACTTTCTTTCTTTTTTTTTTTTTTTAAACAGAAAAGAGAAGACAAGACTTTCTTGAGAAAACTGTCTTGGCCGGTAAATCACTTCTCGTTTATCAATGTGTGGGCAGTCTTACATTCCTCCCAAACTCCTCCAAGATTTTCAGATGAAGTTGCCAGGGCTGGTTCTGAATTCTTAGAAATTTAAAACAGAAACTGAAAATAATCTTTTTTTGTAGAAATACAAACAAATAGTCCCAGATGGAGTGGCATGATGTTGGGGCTGGAGTCACAGGGAGTGGATGGGGATATGTGGATGAAACAAAATAGGCGATGAGTTGGAAATCATTGGAGAAGAGTAATGGGAACATGAGAATTTATTATACTGTCCATTCTACTCTTATTGTTTGAAATTGCCTATTTGTTTCAATAGAGATTGCATTGAATCTGTAGACCATTTAGGGAATAAATGACATCTTAACACTGTTGATCATCCAACTCATGAAAAATGTGTATCTGTCCATTTATTTAGGTTCTCTTTAATTTTTCTCAGAAGTGTTTGATACTTTTAGTGCATAAGTCTAGCACCTCTTTTGTGAGATTCACCCCTTCAGTATTTATTTGTTGATGTGTTGTGATGCCTAAAATTATTTCTGCTTCAGATTATTGGTACCTGGTGCATAGAAATACAATTGATTTTTGTGTATAGATCTTGTATCCTGCAACATTTCCACACTCACACATTGGTTCCAGTGTCTTCTGTAAATTTCATTTGATTTTCTACATAATGGATCATGCTGTCTGCAAATAAAGACAGCTCTACTTCTTAATTATTAATCTGGATGGTTTTTTATTTTTATTTCTTGACTTATTGCATTGGCGAGGCCCTCCAGTACCAGGTTGAATAGAAGCAGTAAGAATAGATATTTTTGTTTTGTTTCTGATCTTAAGGGCATAAGTATTCAGCTTTTCACCTTTAACCAAGATGTCAGCTGTAGGCTTTTCATAAATGTTTTTTAACATGTTGACAAAGTTCCCTCAGAAATAATTACTACTTGCTGTGAGTTTTTATGTGGAATGGATGTTAGAGTTTGTCAAATGTTTTTTCCACGTGTAGTGAGATGATTATGTGGTCTTTCATTTTAGTTTATTAATGTGGTTAATTGCATTGATTGGTTGACACATGCATTCCTGGGATAAACTCACCAGTGATATATTATCCCTTTTTAATTACTTTTGAATTTGATTTATTAACATTTTTATTTTAGATTTTTGTGTGTCGTTTTGTGAGGATATAGTCTATACTTTTCTTTTTTCTTGTAATGTCTTTTCTCTGGTTTTAGTGTCAGGATAATACTGACCTCATAGAATGAGTTGGAAAGGGTTCTCTCTTTTTCAGTTATCTTGAAAAGTTTGTGTAGAATTTATATTCTTTCTTCCTTAAATGTTCCATAAAATTTATCAGCAAATTCATCTGTGCCTGGATTCTTCTTTGTGGGTAAAAAAGCAAGTCCAACTTTAAACATTATACTGCCTACAAGAAATATGTGTTGCTTTTTTTTTTTTTAAAGGGAGTTCATGTTCCATCTGTTCTTTATTCCCTTTTTCTTCTTTTTTTCTGCCTTCTTTAGGATGAGTTGAGTATTGTTTATGCTTCATTTTATCTCATTTTCTTGGCTTATAAACTATAACTTTTTGTTTTGTTATGTTAGTAGTTGCTCTAAGGTTTATACATTTTTAACTTGTGCTGTACCTCCAAGTGGTATTTTACCACTACTTATATTGTATGAGAACCTTGCAATCGTATGCTCTTGTTTCACCCATTCTAGCCTTTTTGTTTTTGTTGTCATATATATATGTGTATATAATATATATATATTTTTTTTAAGATTTTATTTATTTATTTGACAGAGAGAAACACAGTTAGAGAAGGAACACAAGCAGAGGAGTGAGAGAAGGAGAAGCTGGCTTCCCACAAAGCAGAAACCCGATGTGGGGCTCGATCCTGAGACTCTGGGATCCTGACCTAAGCCAAAGGCAGACGCTTAATGACTGAGCCACCCAGACATCCCATGTTGTCATATATTTTATTTATGCACATATTATAAACTCCACAGACCATTTTGTTTTGTGGTTATTGTTGTTACTGTTTAGATGATTATCTTTTCAATGAGATTAAAATAAGAAGAAAAAATCTTATATATTTACATATTTAGTTACCATTTCCAGTTTTCTTCATAAAGGTACAGATCTGCATATCTGAATTAGGATCGCATATTTTCATACTGACCATCTGTTAGCAAATCCCATTTCTATCTTTCATCCTTCCTATTGTTTGTTGCTTTGCAAGCATTGAACATCTTTTTTTTTTTTTTTTTTAGCATTGAACATCTTGAAGCTCCTTCCATCTGTGGTATGTCATGTCTTATATCTGATTTCTATAAGAACACTATTTTATTCAAGTATGCTTTGGAATGTTTTAGAAAGATAGCCTGTTCTACCCTCTGTAGGAAAGAGAATGTGCCAGGAGTCTGCTGCTAATAAAATGAATAAATGGAATTTAACAATTTTGTGCAAATGAATTGACATCTGAACAGAAGATTCAAGGGATCATGGATGGTAGGGAAACTTCTCTTTCCTAAAAGAGACCATCCCCATGATTTCTGCAGGTCAGAGAAAAATCAGAAGCCTGGAGAAAATTGTAGAGAGATATTTGGAGCCTAGTTCCTGACCAGATGGTAAGATGAACACAGGATACTTTCCCCCTTTAGTGATTTGCTTATAGTAAACACTCAGTAAATATCCGCATGCTTCTTTAATGGAGGAATAAAAAATTACTATTGGTCCTCACACATTTGAATTAACGTGCTCCTTCTCTTAGAACTTCCAGTATTTTTTAAAAAGATTTTATTTATTTATTTGACAGAGAGAGAGATCACAAGTAGGCAGAGAGGCAGGCAGAGAGAGGAGGAAGCAGGCTCCCTGCTGAGCAGAGAGCCCGATGCGGGCCTAGATCCCAGGACCCTGAGATCCTGACCTGAGCCGAGGCAGAGGCTTAACCTACTGAGCCACCCAGTGCATGTCTGTGTTTCCCACAATCTCCCAGATGTCCAAGTAGGATGGAACCCAAGTGCTTATCAACACACCAACGTCTGCTCCCTTTCCCTCTACTCCCTTACTGTGACTCCTGGGATTGCCTCTCAGAGTGCTTGCAGATCCTTGTCTCGGGGACTGCTTGTGGGGACCCAGCCTAAGTCTTCTGGTAGCTTCTGTTCTGGGCTCTAGAAACCAAAAGTTCTCAACACCTCCAGAGGCAAAGGAGTTCAGACCCAGTCTGCCTTTCTCTGTTAAGAGAGGCAAGAGAAGAGAGAAAAATGACCTCTTCTTCCTTGGGAGAGTCTCCTACTGCAAAGAGAATATGAGAAATGAACGTTGCCATACATTTTCCTGCCACAGAACAATCACATACTGAAACCTACTGTATGCCCAGCCTGATCCATGGCCATGGACTTGGGGTGGAGAAAGAAGAAAAATTGGAAGGTACTGATGACTCAGATTTCAGGGGCAGAAAATCAACATTCAAGGAGGGGGAATGTACCTGGTTTGGGTCATGAGTCTTAGGCGCAAAGACACAGGTATGTACTGGGGAAACGGGCTCAGAGGCCTGCAGTGATCTGCTCGAGCTGAAAGTCAAAGGGTCCAACCTTGGTGTGATGAGACATTAGCCAGGAGAGCCTCCTGCCCCGATATGGGGATCTGGGCCAGTAGCGGGGGGCATTGGCTATAGGAGGCCCCACATTTGATAGGGCTTCTCCGCCTTGACTGAGCTTTTTCAAACCCTGTTCTCCAGCCCCACCTACTCCTACCAGGAGGGACAGAGTAGAGCAGGGAAGATAGAATGAAGGCTCTGGAAACGTGTGAATGGCGGTTTGGGAAATGCCTGTTTCATCGCCCACCTGAGGACCCAGAGGTTACTAGGGGTCACAGGGAGCAGAGAGAATTGGGGGTCACCCTCTCTGTATTTAAGTCAACAGTGTCAAAAATCACTGCAGCTAAGGACCCAAAGGTCTTCCAGAGCCAGGACTGGCGGCCATCATCCTACTCTGGCCTCCTTGCCGTAACTCGGGTAAGAGAGCCTAGTGTGCCTGGAAGTCATTGCTGAGACAAAGGGCAAGCTCTGTTTGTTTGCACGGTGGGCAACTTCTCAAAGACACAGTCTGTTCGGAGCTCGGTTTCCCTGGCTTTCCTCTTCTAAAGGCCAAGAGCTTGCAAACACTGCAATGTGAATGATGCATTAAAATTTTATACACTAATATATATTTTACTGAACTTTTTAATAACCCAGGGAGAAATGGCTTTAAATAATTCAATATGGTGTTGGCCCCGAGCTGAACTATGCTACAAGTAACCATGTATAAAATATGACACAAATATTGCATACTTTAATATAATAAATGTTTATCTTGATAATAAGCCATTTGAATTCTAGTAATGTGGGACTTACGGTTGCCATGGCCTGATCTTGTTAAGTTTTTAAACGAGACGTCAACAGCAACAGCCACATAAATGCACACGTTCACCTACTTGCTGTTTATAAATGAACCAACTGGACAGTGAATAGCTTATTCATCAATAAAAGTTTTAAATGCTATTTATGAAGCAACTGAATGACTGGAGGAAGTGTGTTTCCAGTAACGTATGTTCCTTCTCAGAGCCAGCTTTGGGATTTTACAGAAAGTCGGCATGAGTACAGAGGTCACCCTCCCTGCCCAACAAGAAGGCCATTGTCAGAAGAAGGTGCCGCTAGCGCATAGTAGGTGCTTGATAAATCCTTGTTGGGCAGATCTTTAAATGGCAGCCTCAGGAAAAAGAATTCAAGAATCTTGAGTGGTTTCCAAACCTGGCTGTGTACCAAAACCACCTGGACATTGCATTAAAAAATACAGACTTGTAAGCCCCACCTGGACACAGAGTCAGAATCTCCAGATATGCAGCCCACAAATCCCACCCCAAGTCTATGGTAAACTTGCCTTTCATTTTAAATCTCTACAGGATTTTTTAGGCAGAGGATCTTAGAGTTGGAAGAACCCCTGCAGATGACCTCATTCAACCCTTAAAATCACATAGCAAGTTTGTGGGAAAGCTAGGACCCAAATCCCGTCTTCTAGCTCCCATGCCAAAGCTCTGAAATTCTTTCCAATGGGCCTGGCCTCTAAACTGGAGCATGTTCCCACTGGTTGACTTAGTCAGAACTCTTTTAGTTACAAGTGAAAGAAACCTAATGCAAAACAGTTTCACCAAAAAATTCCATGGCTTCAGGTATAGCTAGATCCAGGTACGTACATGGCCCCCTGGGACTTGGCCTCTTTCATGTTTCAGCTCTGCTTTCCTTTCGGTTGGTTTATTCCCAGGCAGCTTTTCTCTAGTAGGTGGTCTCGAAGCTTCCAGACTGTCTCCCAGCAATTTAGCCACCCCAGCTGATATAGACCTTCTCTGTCCCAAAAGCAGCAGCCAAAGCCCCCAGGGTGAGGCTCATTGGTTCACCATGGGCCACATGTCCCCTCCCAAAGCAATCACTGTGCTCAGAAGAATGTAACCTACGTTTTGGGTCCACCCCTGTGACAGAGGGCAGAGTCTGACTGTAGAGGGAAGATAAGGGGGATGGTTCCCCCAAGGGAAACTGAGCCACTGGCAGCAGAAAGGGATGGAGACAGGGCAGGAAAAACAACAGAGCAGCTGTCTCCTCACCACGACCAGGACGGCACCAACGGAATGCAAAGTCACGAGGAAACTCAGGCATCTCTCTGAGACTTCTATTTTACTCACAGAAAGTAATTTCACACACGATATTACATTAAAACAAGCCCAGAACTAGAGTGCAAAATTCTCATGAATTTTTAAGATAAAACAGGTAATTTCAAAGAGCCCTCGAGCTTGTAGCAGGCAGCTCAGGCTCACCCCAGACTCCCAGGGCCCCAGGCAGTTCAGTGGACACGCTCACCGGCGGAGTCAGGGAAGCCTGAACACAGGGCCTGGCCCAAAATGATCTGCAGGTTTGAATTATTCATTATTTGTTCTCGTGATGGATCTAATCTCCCCACCCTGGCTATCCCTCTCCGATGGCCGTGTCTGTCCCTTATCCCTCCTCGGCTGTGGGGAACAGATCTTCCTTTGGGTAGAAGGGCCTAGAAAGCCCCACTCCTACCTCTGGCCTCAGGTACTTTGCCGAGACTGGGTCCCACTGGAGGACAGAAATGGCATAGTCAACTTGCTCTGAGCCCAAAAGGAGAGAGCTAGAGGCTGAAACAAGTTTAGCCCCACCAGACAGGCTATGCGGCAGTGCATCTCTTTTCCCTAACCCTGGCAGCTGAGCTGGAAAACTTGAGTGTGAGGCCATCCATTCATCCCCTTGAGTGGCAAGCCCTGTTCCTGGACACTGGGTGTCAGAGGTGAGGTTGACAGTGTCTTTGCTCCCAAGGTGCCTCCAGCCTGAGCAGAGAACAAGGCAGGTTCTTAAACATTGGGACCATCATGTATGGTTGTGCAGGTTGAGCACTGCAGAAACACTCCTGAGGGGAAAGTGAGGCTAGAAGCCCAGCCAGCACTCCACTTGCTTATCTGCGACCCCACCCCTACCCCGGTACAGGGCTGTGGCTGCCCAGAGGCTAGAGGCACAAAACCCATATGTTCACTAATGGGTGCAGGAGGGGTACCATGTTGCCAAGACCTGCGTTAGATTGAAGGAGGAAGCTGAGAAGAAGAACTGTGGGAGTCTAAGGTGTCAGCCAAGAAACTGGGTCTCCAAACCCAGCAGCAGGGAGAGGAGAGCGCAATTTTGTGTCAGGGAAGACAATTAAA
>PITA01007755.1:0-89255 GCA_004023965.1 Spilogale gracilis
ACATGAAAAAATGTTCAGCGTCACTAGCTATCAGGGAAATTCAAATCAAAACCACTCTAAGATACCACCTTACACCAGTCAGAATGGCCAAAATTAACAAGACAGAAAACAACAAGTGTTGGAGAGGCTGCGGAGAAAGGGGAACTCTCTTACACTGTTGGTGGGAATGTAAACTGGTGCAGCCGCTTTGGAAAACAGTATGGAGATTCCTTAAAAAATTAAAGATAGAGCTACTCTATGACCCTGCAATTGCACTACTGGGCATTTACCCCAAAGATACGGATGTAGTGAAAAGAAGGGCCATATGCACCCCAATGTTCATCACAGCAATGGCCACAATCGCCAAACTGTGGAAAGAGCCAAGGTGCCCATCAACAGATGAATGGATAAAGAAGATGTGGTACATATATACAATGGAATGCTATGCCTCCGTAAGAAAGGATGAATATCCAACTTTTGTAGCCACATGGACTGGACTGGAAGAGATTATGCTGAGTGAAATAAGCCAAGAAGAGAAAGTCAAGTATCGCATGATTTCACTTACTTGTGGTGCATGAGGGGCAAACTGGAGGACAGTGGGAGAAGGAAAGTAAATGGGAACTAGGATAATCTAGGGAGGGAAACCAAACAACAGGGACTTTGGACACAGAAACAAACTGAGGGACTTGGAGGGAGAGGGGTGGAGGGATGGGAGAGCCTGGTGGTGGGCACTGGGGACACCTAAAGCGTGGAGCACTGGGTGTGGCGAATGGGGAATGAATCTTGAAACACTGGAAAAAAATTTTTAGTAACAATAATAAAAAAAAAGGCACCAAACAGCCACGGGCTCTAGATATAATAGCTTCAGCTGCAAATAAAAGAAGTATCTTTATGGATAGAAGGTGTGAAAAGGACTATTACATCATCCTCTCAGCTACTCTCCCATAGAACACTGTAGTATGTTCAAACAAACGAGGGCAAGCAGTTAATAAACTGGTCTTTTAAAATTGCATAAGATTTTCCATATCTGGATTTCAGATCATTCTAGAGGCATTAATTTATTCTTTTCTCCTAATTTTTCATATGGACAAACTTGGCCACAGAGGAGATAATGAACTTGGCAGAGGGTCAAGAGGAAGACATTGATGGAAAATGGGCACATATTGTAGGATGCCAATTTCAGTGGTTCTTGCTTGCATTTCTCCTAATGGAAGCATAGCCAGCCTGTTACGCTTGTATTTTATGGTTCACTGAACAGCCTTAATAACAAATTTTAAATACCTATCAAATGTCATAAAATGTCATTTAATATTGTTCTTGGTTTGTAAAGAGAAAATGAAAACTGATAAAGTTCATGTATATTTTGTGCTGGTTCAATACCCTAAATACTGTACTCCGAGACTTTCAACAAATATACAGTCAATTGTAGTATTACAGCAATATTAAATAAGAGTGTGCTACATTTTTTCAAGAGAAAGCAGTCATATTAAAAAAGGTTCTTTTAATGATGCTCTAAACAGTGTCTCTGGCTGCAACACACCATAGGTTCAGTTGATAATAAAAATTGCCTTTGAATAGAGTACTCTAAAAAAAAAAAAAGAACTATCTCTTAGCTTAGTTGATTTGTTCTACTGTTCTTTGGTTTCTATTTCATTGATTTCTGCTCTGATCTTTATTATTTCTCTTCTCTTCTCCTATTTAGCTTTCTTTGCTGTTCTTTCTCCAGCTCCTTTAGGTGGAGGGCTAGGTTGTATACTCGAGACTTCTCTTGTTTCTTGAGAAAGGCTTGCATGGCTATATAATTTCCTCTCGGGACCACCTTTTTTGCATCCCAAAGATCTTGAACAGTTATGTTTTCATTTTTATTTGTTTCCATGAATTTTTTTAAATTCTTCTTTAATATCCTGGTTGACCCATTTGTTTTTTATCATGCTCTTTAGCCTTCATATATTTGAGTTCTTTCCAACTTTCCTCTTGTGGTTAAGCTCTAGTTTCAAAGCATTGTGGTCTGAAAATATGCAGGGAATGATCCCAATCTTTAGGTACCGGTTGAGACCTGATTTGTGACCCAGGATGTGATCTATTCTGGAGAATGTTTCATGTGCACTAGAACAGAATGTGTATTCTGTTGCTTTGGGATGGAATGTTCTGAATATATCTGTGATGTCCATCTGGTCCAGTGTATCATTTAAAGCCTTTATTTCCTTGTTGATCTTTTGTTTAGATGACCTGTCCATTTCAGTGAGGCAGGGTGTTAAGGTCCCCTACTACTATTGTATTATTGTCTATGTGTTTCTTTGATTTAGTTATTAATTGGTTTATATAATTAACTGCTCCCATGTTAGGGCCATAGATATTTAACAATGTTAGATCTTCTTGTTGGACAGACACTGTAAGTATGACATAGCGTCCTTCCTCATCTCTTACTATAGTCTTTGGCTTAAAATCTAATTTGTCTGATACAAGGATTGCCACCCCAGCTTTCTTTTGATGTCCATTAGCATGGTAAATGGTTTTCCACCCCCTCACTTTCAATCTGAAGGTGTCTTTGGGTCCAAAATGAGTTTCTTGGAGACAGCATATCGATGGGTCTTGTCTTTTTATCCATTCTGATACCCTTTGTCTTTTGACTGGGGCATTTAGTCCATTTACATTCAGGGTAACTATTGAAAGATATGAATTTAGTGTCATTGTATTGCCTATAAAGTGACTGTTACTGTATATTGTCTCTGTTCCTTCCTGGTCTGTTACTTTTAGGCTCTCTCTCTGCTTAGAGGACCCCTTTCAATATTTCAATAAATACCATGGTTTGGTGTTTGCAAATTCTTTTAGTTTTTGTTTGTCCTGGAAGCTTTTTTATCTCTCCTCTCTTTTCAATGATACTATAGCTGGATATAGTATTCTTGGCTGCAATTTTTCTCATTTAGTGCTCTGGATATATCATGCCAGTCCTTTCTAGCCTGCCAGGTCTCTGTGGATAGGTCTGCTGCCAATCTAATATTTCTACCATTTTATGTTACAGACCTCTTCTCCGAGCTTCTTTCAGGATTTTCTCTTTGTCACTGAGACTTGTAAGTTTTACTATTAGGTGATGGGGTGGCCTATTTTTATTGATTTTAATGGGAGTTCTCTGTGCCCCCTGGATTTTGATGCTTTTTTTTTCTTTGCCAAATTCGGGAAATTCTCTGCTGTAATTTGCTCCAGTATACTTTCTGCCCCCTCTCTCTTTCGTCTTCTTCTGGGATCCCAATCATTCTTCTATTGTTTCATCGTATTGTCACTTATCTCTTGAATTCTCCTCTTGTGGTCCAGTGTTTGTCTCTTTTTTTCCTCAGCTTCTTTATTTTCTCTCATTTGGTCTTCTATATGACTAATTCTCTCTTATGCCTCATTTATCTTAGCAGTAAGAGCCTCCATTTTTGATGTACCTCATTAATAGGTTGGCTAGATTTTAGTTCATTTATTTCTCCAGAAAGGGATTTTATTTCTCCAGAAATAGATTCTTTAGTATCTTCCATGCTTTCTTCAAGCCCACCTAGCACTTTGATAATTGTCATTCTGAACTCTAGTTCTGACATTTTACTACTGTCCCTATTGATTAAGTCCCTAGCCATTGGTACTGACTCTCATTCTTTTTTCTTTTTTTTTTTTCTTTTTGAGGTGAATTTTCCACCTTGTTATTTTATCCAGATAAGAATAGATGAATGAGAGAACAAAATACTAAAGGGGTAGCAACAACCCCATAAAAAATATACACTATCCAAACCAGAAGAGACCTGAAATTGGGAGGAGAAGAAAGGAAAAAAAATCTGTATGTATATCTATATGTAGCTATATTTAAGTGTCTCTTTATATATGATTAGATTGGTGAATAGAACAGAGCCACACACTTGATTTTGGATATATTTTGGTCTGTTAGAAGAAATTGCCTCCAAAAATTTTAAAGAAAGAAAAACTTACATATTTACAAAAATAAGGGTATACATGATGAAGGGATGGAATATGACTATAATGATGAAAATTAAAAAAGATTCTAAAAAGGAATTGATAATAAATTCATTGAAAAAAGAAAAATGAAAAAAAAAAGAGGAAAAAAATGTGATGAGGCTGGAGACTAAAACAAAGCCATGCCCTAGATTTAGTATATATTTTTATCTGTTAGGAGAAACTGTATCCCAAAGTTTTAAAGAAAGAAAAACCTATATATATATACAAAAAATAAACTTAAATACAATGAAGGAATAAAATATGACTAAAACAATGAAAATTGGAAATTAAAAAAAACTATTAATAAGATAAAATAGTTAAAAAACATTAAAATAGGAAAGAGAAAAAAGTTAAAAAATAGAATAGGAAAAAAAATAAAATAAATTTTTTACTTTGAAAGACTAAAGAATCGTGGGGAAAAAAAAGCCATGAATTCTATGTGGTTCATTCACCTAGGCTCTCAAGTTCCTCAGATCTCATTGATCAGTGAACTTGGTCTTGGCTGGCTGTTCTCATTGATCTTCCGGGGGAGGGACCTGCTGCAGTGATTCTCAGATGTCTTTGCCTGAGGTAGAACTGCTGGGCCCTCGCCAGGGGCCAGGCTAAGCAATCTGCTCAGGTTTGCTCTCAGGAGCTTTTGTTCTCTGAGTGCTTTCCATGCAGCTTTGGAGGCTGGGGAATGAAGGTGGCCGCCTCCCAGTCTCCGGCCGAGAGGAGCAGATAGCTCGGGGTCCCCTCCTCAGTGCACCCCCAGAGGAAAGCAGTCAATCACACCCACCTCCCTGGTCTCTGGCTGTACTCCATGCTCACCCGAGGGTGGCCTAGGGTTTTTATCTCTGGTGCGCGGTCCCCTTTGGAGTCTCCAAGCCCAGCAGATTCCTGCAGCGTGCTCCTGTGCTGCCCTTCCTGGGTGAGAAAGGAGGGGGTCTTCCTGGATCTACCACCTGTGGGGTCCCTGCTTGAAGAGCAGTGGCACGACTGTGTCTTGGATCACAGATTAAGATAACTGTGAGCTGAGAGCCCCCTCCTTGGCTCCGTCCCTGCTGCCAGCTTCCCCGCTCCAATACCTGGGAGCTCTGCGACGCTCAGGGACCCCGGGTCCTTCTGTGACCCTGCGGGTCCTGAGACCACACTGTCCCCGTGAGGGTTCCAGCCCCCGCTTAGCCTCTGGGGCGACATGCCCCAGTGGAGCCGACTTCTAAAAGTTCCGATTTTGTGCTTCGCGGCTCTCTTGCTGCCTGGGAGCCGTCCCTCTCGGTCTGCCTTCCCAAATGTCACCTCTGATTTACTTCTCCATGCATCCTACCTTTCAGAAGGTGGTTACTTTTCTGTTCTTAGAATTTCTGCTCCTCTTCTCTTGATCTCCTGTTGAGTCTTGTAGGTGTTCTGACTGGTTTGTTAACCACCCAGCTGAACTCCTGGGACCGATGATATCTAGGTCTCCTACTCTTTTGCCATCTTGCTCCTCCTTAAGGAGAACTTTAAGAATCTAGGAAAAGAACTAGAATTTTCTATTACTTTTGGAGGTTGAGATATGTCTACTAAAGTAGGTCTCCAACCAGTATTTCCAAAAATGGGCTTAGCAAGTAATTTCACCTGGAATGGGATTGCTCTCAGAGCATATGTCTCTGGCATAATTAGAAATTCATAGGAGCGGTAGAGATACTATCTGTCCAAAACTTCTGTTTTTACTGGACCAACAGATGAAGAATTGGTTGAAGGTTACATTAGATCATGTCATAACTCTGGGCTTTTATGACATTCCCTCCACACTGTCCCTTCTCTCCACACTGTCCAGTGTCCTGGTAAATATTTTCCATTCTGCTGTCCCCTGAAGCTGTAAGAGTAAATGCACTTCCTCAGGGAAAAGTACCCATTGCAGGAATTTGGAAGCATTACCAGAACAGCAGTGGTGTGGCAGATTTCGAAAAAAGATGTCAAGCTTTTTGTCAGTTGCAGACATAAAGATTTCCCTCCTGAATGCAGGTGGTAGCCCAAGGCACTGATGTCACAGTGTGATGGAACAGGCCCAAGAGAAGCCTTTTGTCTTGGCAGGCCAAAAAGTGTACACTTCGCAGGTAGGAAGCTTGCTCAAGGAGGTCATGCTGCCCCTGTGATCCCAATCTTTCCTACAGGTGTTAAGCTGAGCTGTAGAAATCTGGGACCAGCTCACTGAACTGAGAACTTGGCACAAAGAAACAGGCCTGCAGATAGCTTTCACCCAGGAAAAGTGATGAGCCCAGGTGGACATTCATGTGGTCATTCACCAAACCACTGAGTTCCTACAGCATGCAAGTCCTGGGGATATGTGGAACATAGCCAGACCTGGTCTCAGCCCTCTGTAATTTTCAGGAAAGGAAAGGAGGCAGGCATTGATAAAATCCATAAGTAAACGAAACATCCCGGCAGCCGTGAAGGCCTCGGAGGAAGGGTGGATGCAAGGAGAAGGGGACTGCTGAAGCAGCCCCTCCAGTCTAAGGCCAGTGGTATAAACTCTAGTTCCTGCTTGGCCGGAGTCTTCCCTAGCAGGTTCCCCTGCCCTGCACCCCAACTCCAGCCCACGAATTAACTTGATAATGCTTCATTCAAATAAGTTCTACACTGTGGGGTACTTATTTTTTATATAAGTAGGCACTATAGAGGTTTGACATATTTGAAGCCAACAGGAAAAGTAGCACCTCCAGAGGTCTGCGAGTCCATTCATTTCCTTCCCCTTCCTGCCCCAGTCAATGGACAGAAATCATAGAAGTCCCTCTGCTGCCACCTACTGACAACAGTGGGTATAACTACACATTTCTACAGTCTTTTCTCCTGGGAACACAGTTTTGAACCGCAGTTATCTCATCAAAATGAAGCCTGCATTCCCTCCTAATGTTGTGTTTTGACTGAACTTAAAAATAGCTTTTTTAAAAAAAACTTCAAAGTCTTACACATGTTTAAAAAAACCCTTCACCAGGAGGAATTAATCTTCACTTGCAAGGACCTAAAAGTTTTGCCAGCAACTCAGAGTAAACAGACAATGAATTTAACAGCAGTCTCTAAACATGCTTCTGTATTTATCTGAAGACACATGCCTCTGGTTCTTCAGCACTTAAATTCCCTTATGCTCCTGGGTATAGTCAGTCACCCGAAGACTATGGACTGTCAAAATTTGGCCCCTAGTTGGTAATCTATGGCTTTTCCTTCTTTGGTTCCCCTTAAGTGGTTCCTGAAAGATTTAAAAAAGACCTGGGGGACAGGCTGTGTTTTATTACTGTTTGTGTCCCTTGTTCCAACACCAGCTGGGTCACAGTAGGTGTTCAGTAAATGTTTATAAATGTGGGAGGGGCAAGGGGCCAATGTATTCATTGGTCCCTTAGAGATGGCCTGCGTTGGACTGGAACTTTTGCTGTGGTCCCTTCTTGCCACTCTCATACGAAATCCAGCATGGTTGCAAGCCCCCAATTCTCAGAGGTGACTTAACGTCGGCACCAATGTTAGAAAAAGGTCACAGAAAGCCTGAGGTAGGGGCTTGCTGTCGCCAACCAACTGCTTCCCACCTTTCTTTCTGCTCCCCAAATTGGCAGGTTCTAGAAACCACTTGGGATTTAGGGCAGTAGGCACTGATTGTCGGTCCTGTAGTGTCCGGACAAAATGGCTGAAGACAAGCCAAGTGTATTAGTCAGGGTTCTCTAGAGAAACAGAACTAATGGTGTGTGTGTGTGTATGTGTGTGTGTGTGTGTGTGTGTGAGAGAGAGAGAGAGAGAGAGAGAGAGAGAGAGAGAGAGAGAGGAGAGGGAAGGGAGGAGAGAGAGAGGGATTTTGAGGAATTGGCTCATGATTGTGAAGGCTACAGGGTGGACCAGAAGGCGGATGCCTGGGGAAGAGTTATGGTCCAAATACGGAGGCTGTCTGTGGGAAGAATTCCTTTGGGAGAGATTAGTCTGTTCTATTAAGGCCTTCAACTGATTGGATGAGGCCCACCCACATTACAAAGAATAATCTGCTTTACCTAAAAGTCTACTGATTTGCATGTTTTTCTCACTGAAAAAAATTCATTCACGGGTGCCTGATGTTAGTTAAGTGTCCGACGCAGTTTCGGCTCAGATCGTGATCTCATGGGTTGTGGGATTGAGACCCCTGTCAGGGTCAACACTCAGCAGGGAGTCTGCTTGAAGATTCTCTCCCTCTGTCTCTCTGTCCATTCTCTCTCTCTCTCTGAAATACACACATAAATCCTTCAAACAAACAAACAAAAAAACCTCATTCACAGAAACATATAGAATAATATTTGACCTAATATCTGGGTCCCATAGCCCACGTGAGGTGACATAAAATTAACCACTACAGTTAGAAACATTGAGCACATGTGTTTAGTGACCACCAGTTAGATACCAGTTAGACAGTTGTGTCCCTCCAGTGAGTGGCTAGCAAGCTGCAGACAGAGAACACGTACCTCCCCTGAATCCAGGACAGCTCGAAAAGCTTTCCCCTCACCTCTGCTTTCTACTCTTCACAACAGAGCTCATATCTTCAAAGACATTTTCAGAGTACATTGCCCAGGATGAGTTTGGCAACACCATTTTTTTTTGAAAATGGGTGGCTGCAAGGATCTATGTATTTCTGAAGACGCAGTAAATTACCCTCTGTGTCCAGGACTGGGACTAGCAGGGGGTAGGGATTTCCAGATTTCCTGCCTTCCGTATACTCCCAGGGCTGCTCTGGTGTTAGGCCATATGACAGTCATGGGAATGACTGGGGTTCCTTTCATAGTTTGGCTTTCTATCAAGTTATGTTTTCATCAATGTTTTGTTTATTGCAGCTGTTTATAAACTCCCTTCTGTTACTGGGTATTCAGTAATGTGATATATATTCCTGTGTGAAAATAAATAGACTTATTTAATTGAAACAAGCTAAAATGAATTATGGAGGAAGATTTTTTTTTGTAATTTCATGTCTTTTTGTGAAAATTGAAGACCTTTGGAGAGGTGAAAATATAAACCTTAGGGATCACAAGAAAATGGCCTCAGGAGTGTATTGAAAATCATTTCTAATCTTTCTTCCATTTAGGTCTGGCTTTCAGCCAAATCATAACAGTAAATGAGGACATTTGCTATAGTCCTCTTACTATAGACTTAAGTAATAGCACATTTTCTCAGTGTGCTGCTATATTCCTTCGTTAGCTTATTTCTACCAGATGGCAGGTCCTTAAAGATCAGGGTGGTGTTAAGTGCTATATTCTTAGCATGTGCACACTATAGGTAGTCAGTAAATGTTTGATGAATGAATGAGGGAACAACGTTGCCATTCTTGCTGTTGTTCATTTAGACTTGGGGTGGATTTGTGGTTTTAAGACCATGGGAAACCTCCTAAGAACCTCAGACTCAACATGTCCCCAAATACACTCACCTTTTTTTGTCCTCTTCCCAAGATACTTCTCAGCTTTTCTCCCCTGGTCACTAGACATTGAGTTATCAAGCCAGAAATTCTGTCATCCTTGATTCCCTGGCCCCATTTCTCATGTCCAGCCATCAAGTTCTAAGATTGCATCCCAGCAGTCATTCCTGGTTCCCCCTCCTCTCTTTCCCTCCCCTCCCACCTTGCTCCTTCCTACCATTCACCTGGACCCTGTAACAGCTTCCAAATAGATCTGCTTCCTTCCAGGTGGCCCCTCCCAGCCAGTTCCATCACTGCCAGGCACGTTTTTTGTTGTTGTTGTTGTTTTTTTAAAAGATTTTTTTATTTATTTGACAGAGAAACACAGCCAGAGAGGGAACACAAGCAGGGGGAGTGAGAGAGGGAGAAGCAGGCTTCCTGCTGAGCAGGAAGCCCGATGTGGGACTCGATCCTGGGTCTCCAGGATCATGACCTGAGCCGAAGGCAGTTGCTCAACCAACTGAGCCACCCAGGCACCCCCGCCAGGTATCTTTTTAAAGCACAAACCCATCGTGTCACTTCCCTGCCTCAAGTCTTCCGGTGGTTCTCCAGGCTGTTGGGAGAAACCCAGACTGTAACTGGGCCCAGAAAATTCTTTGCCGTCAGTACCCACATCTTCCTCTTGATCAGTCTTGACATTGGCCTTTTGTTCCAAGTAGCAGAAGCCATTGAATCTCCATGAAATTGCCAAGATCTCCCCCTTTCTCCTTGCTTGACTAGTTTCTGTCCTTTCCTGTTTTATTATTAGCATCTCTTCCTCCTTATTCTTTAGGGGACATTTTCTCTTCACCAATATGTGCAAGATGGTGGAGGTTTTAGCCTCCTCTGGCAAAGGAGAAGATGTGGGCCTTAGGCTCGGCCCCTGGATCCTCACCTCAGCCCTGAAGGAAGGGCAAGAAATGCTAGGAGCTCTTTCACCCAGCTCTGACAGATGGCCAGCAGTCCCTTGCTGGCCGGACCCTTGGATCCCTCTGTCTGCCCTGACTCCTGCCTTTCCTGAGTGTGTCTTCTTTAGGATCTTTCTACTATGATCTCATTTTGCTTGAGCTGGCCACAGTTGAATTCTGTGCTTGCGACCAAAAAAACCCAAATCAACACCTTCTTGCTGTCTATATCACAGCTCCTGGGAGCTTCCAGATCCCGTAGCCTGACCAGAAACACTCCATCCTCTGCTCCTAAAGACCCTGCGTGGCCTCCGCCAGCTGTGAATGGTTTTGTGACACCTTGCCCTGTCTCTGTCCTGTGATTGGCACCTGCTAAGTGCTGCTTGTGTGCCTTCAGTGAAAAGAAACAGAGAAGGGAATCAAGAGCACAATTTCATCGAAATCAAAGAAATGGATGTTCATTTTTTTCATAATCTAGCCCTTTTTGATGACTCTGTGAATATCCTTGGTTGCTACGGTGTTGCCTTCAGGATCTTCTGAAGGGTCTTACCTTCTGCACCTGTGCCCCAGGAGCTGCTTTATAGCCGGTGGGTCTGCGGCCTCTCTCCCATCACCTCTGTATGGCCCTTATTTTTCAATGCTTCTTTGTTTCTATCAACAGTCTTTTAGAAAAAGCGTGTCATACACCAGGCTCTGGGTTAGGTATTAGAAATGCAAAGAGATATGGCCGCCATTGTATTCTCAAGGAGAGCATGGTCTTGGGGAGAGGGGTGGGTAATTGACCAGAAACACAGTATAGGGATCAGTGTATGTGTTGGGTGCTGGGAAGTGCATAGGAAGGACCACCAGGACTGGTGGTCAGTGAAGGTTTCTTGAGGTGAGCCTTGAGGGAAAATGGGACACATCCAGGTGAAGGGTTTTCTGAGCTTGCACTGGACATCTGTGTTGGGGACACCTAGGCCCTTCACTTCTTCTGGGAATGGCTGCTATTCTACTCCATCTCCTTGATTCTCCTGGGAGCAGCCATATTCATGGATTGCTCTACTCCATCTCCCCCTGCCCCCAGTTAATTGGTATTATGGGGGAGCTAAGTGGAGCCTCATATCCCTTTGACTACCAGTGTTGCTCAGTTGGGTGCTGCCTCACTGAGCCTCTGGGAGTCCTCCGCTGCAATGCTTTGAATTGTCAGTCTTTGTGGAACTGAGAGCTGCAAGATGGGGGCTCAGGACCCTGCCCTGCGGAGAGAGCTCCTTGGCAGTGAGGGAGAGGGGAGACCCCGGAAGGAAGGCCCAGGAAGAGATGAAGGGGCCCAGGGACATCCAGACTCTGACTCCAATTATTCCTGAGGCCCAAACACATCCCTGCTTAGGGCTAGCTGGCCAGATCACATGGATCCCTGGATCCCATGACATTCTAGTATCTTCCAATAAATTCTTAGTTTTTTAATAAATCATTTATGATAAATAACTAAATTCCTTAGAAGGACTTTACTAAAAAAGTACTGGCAAATGCAGTGTCCTGATCTCTGGGACCCTCGGTGTCCACGAATCAGTGAGAACTGTAAAATGCACCCTCTACATAGAAAACTGGCCGGCATGTTGATGGAATGGTTTCATGTGCACATGGGGTATTGTACTCCAACTGTGCTTGACGTTTCTAAGCAGATGGTTTTATAAATCTGACTTAGCAGAGTCATGTTGGAGGCTTTAGGAAAGGCCATCAAAGGAGGGACTATCCAATGCTCAGTTCAGAGACCTGTGCCTTCCGTAGAGGTGTAAACCCCCCTTTCTTTCCCGTGTCTTCTTGAGTCTCGTTACCTCAGATCTCAGATTGCTCTTAGCCTGAGATGATCATGCCATCCAGATTAGAGCTGTGGGCTATTAACTCAGTCCTTGTCATCAACCTGTTTCTTTAGAGCATAGCCTTTGCTGGTGTACTTCCTATTTTCTGGTTGGTTGATTTGTTCGTTTTAGCTTATGACCACTCTCTGAGTCTGTTCTTAGTATTGGCTTTTTATGTCCATGCTGAAGACTTATGGGGAGCTTTGAACCAGAAAGGGGCCCAGCCTCTTCCCTGTCTGCTCAGAGACCGGCCATATGCTCATTGGCTAAAAGACCCATAATAATTTAAGGCAATCCTTCCTGAAGTTGAGGAAGAGCAGAGCACAGGGGATTAGAAAGAAACCTCTGAGAAGTGAAAACCAAAAATAGCAACAAAGAGAAACATCTGGGGTTTACAAGCAGAGGATGGGAAGGACAACTGGGGGAATGAGACTAGCCACTGGGGCCAACCCCCCATGGGACTCTCCTCCAAGCCCTTGCTTGTTCCCAGACCCGTGTGCTCTGGGGACAGACTTATATTAGTCCTTATTTTGAGATTTTTCCGAGGCATCTCGGGAGAAGCATTTATTCCCCAATTCAGGAGCCCAGCTCTGAGTCTTAGCTGTTGACAAGAAAGTTCGACAAAGAGCTTGACTCCAATCCTTGTAGATGGGAACGAAGATCACTCTAATTTTCAACACCATATTGATTCTGTTTGCCCTTGAACTTTGCTCTCCCACTCATACCTCCCTGAGGCACTAAGAGGATCAGGAAAGCAGCAGGTCTTTTGATATATCTATATCTAAAGTGGCATGGCTTTGCCTTTGAACAGGTTTTCAGTGGTCCCATTCACCTAGACAGAAACACTGTCACGGTGGATGAGTATTTGGGCTCTCATTGTAAGATAGAGTCTCTTGCCACTTGGAAAGGTGTTCTGGAAAGGTGCCTTAGTGGAGAAAGTGAGGAATGACAGAGATGGACCCCACACCATACCCTCCATCTTCCTCAACACCGTCGGGCTGTGCGTGCGGACTCGTGGACCCCGCCACCTTCATTCTCTTCCTGCTGTAGGACATTGGCTTAGATATGTTGTCAAAAGTTCATAAGATGCTGAATGATGAACGATGATCCGCCATGAAAGAAGTCAAGAGAACAGATTCCAACAGTCTCCGCAGAGGCTCAGCGAGGTGGCCCGAGCCGTGTGAGCTGCCCTCCCCAAGTGAGCTGCCCGCTCCGAGGGGCTCACGCCCACCCCCAAGCACACGGAGCGGACCTTGGTGCAGCCCAGACCACAGGAAGCCCACGAGCTGCTCCTTGGTCGGGTCTGGCTCCGGAGCTCCCAGTGACCGATGGCTTCTCAGTTCTGATGGAGAGGGGCTGCTTCCGAAGCAGGCCATGAGAAAATCTGCAGACTCTGCTTCCCATGCAAGCAAGGCAAATTTCAAAATTATTATTTAAATTCTACACAAGTATTTAAGGAAAGACTAAGACGTACCACATGAAGCAGGTAACCAAGTTCTCTGTAACTGCCTTGATTCCTCTTTCAGACTTTGTTGCCCCGGTCCCAGTCTTTCTGGATTTTAAATTCTTCATCTTTCAGGTCTGAGCAGGAAGGGTTACAGAGAGGAGCCTGTTTCAATGTATTGAATTAGCCCCTGGGCTGAGAGGGGAGCAGCTCTTTCTTACTACTACAATGTTACTAAATACATGATCAGAAACCAGAGGGTGGGGCCTTCTTGCCTTACCTTCACAGCCTGCAGCTCCCTACTAGGGAAGTTAAAGTTAGACTGTAACCAGTTTATCTACACGATTTATTTTTTTAATTTAAATGAAATGGGATTGAGGGGAATCTGATTTCTTAGCCATGTTTGTGAGTTACACATGCAACATGCTTTGGGGTGGGCGATGTTCTTTTTGGCTACTTGATTTGTATATATCCCAGTTTCTGTATTTATCTGCAAAGACAAAGGAAAAAATACTCCTGCTGTCTTTTATTGAAGTGTCCCCAGGACTCTGTGTCTGCTCCTGATCTCTGTTCTGAGTATGTGCCTCCTTTGCTTCTACCTTGCATTAAAAAAAGAAGAAGGGGGGTGGAGGAGCACCCGAGTGGCTCAGTCGGTTAAGTGTCTGACTTCAGCTCAGGTCATGATCTCAGGGTCCTGGGATCAAGCCCTGAGTTGAGTGGAGTTGGGATCTGCACTCAGGGGGGAGCCTGCTTCTCCCTCTTCTGGCCTCCCCACTATACATGCTCTTTCTCTCTTTCAAATAAATTAAAAAAAAAATAAGAAAAAGAACCCTTTATTGCTGAGCATGTTGGCATTCTCCACTTTATTTTTTTTCTTTTTGGGACATTATGAAACAAGTTATTCTTTTTTTTTTTAAGATTTTCTTTATTTGTTTGACACAGAGAGATCACAAGTAGGCAGAGAGGCAGGCAGAGAGAGAGGAGGAAGCAGGCTCCCTGCTGAGCAGAGAGCCCAATGCGGGCCTCGAACCCAGGACCCTGAGATCATGACCTGAGCCGAAGGCAGAGGCTTAACCCTCTGAGCCACCCAGGTGCCCTGAAATAAGTTACTCTTTTCCTGTATCTTTTTCTCTTTTGAGAAATTTTGTTTTGTTTAAAAATGGCTTTTTATAAGAGGGTTTTTAAAACACCTTACCCCAAATAAATTATATACAGATTTATCTCTTGCAATGTTGAGTTTGTAAAGGAGTGAAAGGTAGAAGGTAGCAATATGGTGATGAGATATCCAGCAAAGGGGAACCTTCATCAAGGGTCACATCTCCAGGACAAGAGGCTCACAGCCAGTGGTGTCTCCAGGCTTTGGGGAGAGCTGTGCAAGGAAGATTAAAGGACACCAAGGAAAATCTGTTCATTACTCCACAGCTCTGGCCCTTGGCCCTGGGGAGAAGCCCCCAGCCTGGATCGTTAGGCCCCCATCAATAAATTGTCAGCCTCAATCAACAACTCAGCACATTGGCTTTTGGTGAATCAGCCTTCTGCGAATTTAGTCATTTGGTGAATTAGTTTTTGAAGAATTGATTTTTGGAGAAATGAATGAGAACCCTCCAGGGCCTGTCTCACAGTTGGTAGACACAGGTCAGAAAGTTTAAAAGCTCAACTTGTAGGTTGAGCTGGAGCTCAAAAAGGATCGGTTTGTGGCAGGTGGGGCAGAATTTTGTCGAGGCCCCTGTGCCGTCCACACCTGACCTGGGTGCCGCAGGATCCGGCGGGCAAAATGTGTGGGAGAAGAGAAGTGTCTCTGGGAAATGACATGAAGTGAAGGTGCTGGGAACAAGGAGAAAGGTAAGGACCGCTCTGAACTGTTGCACGTGGGAGGGGTCAGACAGAACGTCCCGTGTCTTCACCGCTGCCCGGGCTGTGGGGTTGTAGCTTACTCATTTCCTTGCACTGGCTTTCCTCTGCTTGCCAAGACCGTCATTACCCCAGTTTGGCTGCCTGAACCTCGGCAAAGGACAAAGCTCTTTCCGGTTAGGCAGGCCTGTCCGGTGTCCCAGGCTCTGTGACCGCTGCCTGCCTTCCTCAGGTGCCTTTGGTCGGCCTCTGCCTCTGTGTACCCAGGCACCCTCCAGCATATGGATACTTAATCATTCTAGGACGCTTTGTTGAAAAGGGTATGATTGCCCCACTGAGTCGCCTTGGTCCTGTCGTCAAAAATCAACTGACCACACGCATGTGGGTCTGTTTCTGAGCTCTTGTGTTCCAGTCATCACTTTGTCTACCTTCCCACTAAAGCTGCAGAGACTGGTTCATCACAGATTTGTAGTAAGTCTTGAAATCAAGTAGAGTTGGCCCTTAACTTGGCTCTTCCTTTTTGGGGTTGTTGTTTTGGTCATTCTGTATCATATTCCTTTAACCTGTGCCCTACATCCATGTTCCTGCATACAGAGTGCCTCTATTCTGCCCTTCAGAGGGCTTTGGGGGAGCTGTCCTGGGTGTAGAGTGGAGCCTTGTGGTTAAGGGGCAGGGAAAAGCAGCCCGCCCTTTGCTCATGGGGAGATTTTGACCAAAGTGTGGCTGCTGTGGGGCGAAGGAGCCAGCTTCCAAATGGACACATAGGGTCAAATTCTGCCAACGTTCTCAAGGTCTGAATAGCTCAGACATACGAGACACATTTATTTGGAGAATGGTGTTGAATCACAGGGAGAAAAGGGTGGGATAAGTTCCCATGGCTTTTCTTCTAAATTCTTTCTCAGCGGCTGGCCAGGATTTGTATAGAGAGTTTATTGACAGGCTGTGAAGGAGTGAGAGCAATGACGTGGTTCTCTCAGGTTGGCAAAGACCTTACCTGTATATGGTGTCTTTGCTTCAAGGATTACAAATGCCTTACAAGTGTCAGATTGCCAGGCAGTCATCAATCCTTCTAGCACCCTCGAGAAATGAAGAATGCAGTTGAATAGTTGAGATGAATGCAAATGACCTCCCACCTATGGTCACCCGTCCTCAGAATGAATGATGAATGATGGAGGAACTCCTTCTTATGTGCCAGTGGGATATTGATGGGATATTGAGAACTACCCAAGGAACACCCATGATTCCCATTATTCTGAATGCTAGTTATCCAAGAGGCTCTTGCTAACAACTGGACAGATATTTCTCCGACAAACTGCCTCCTCTTTTGGGTAGGAAATCCTGTAATCTTGCTAGGTAATCCTACTCAGATAGAAATATGTGCTCTTTTTTTCTATGAAATCTTAATATTTTATGTACAAATAGGCACATATGTATAAATTTACACATTACAAGCTGTTCTTTGGGAGGCAGGAAGAGTAAATGAATCACTTTCTTTATAGAAACCATAGAATTTTAGGACATGTAGGGGAGTGTGAAATGATCTCATTGTCTTTGTTTCATGGCTGAGGCCATTGATACACAGAAAGCTGAGTGACAGCTGCAGCCCATAGAAGAAGCAGAGCCACGCCTAGAACCCAGCTCACTGGACTCCCTGTTCAGTGCTCTTTCATTGGGGTAGAAGAGACACAGCACCAACACAGCACATGTGTCCTAACTCCCCACTCCCAAGTCCATGGTAGGCATGGACAGTCAATGCCGGTATGATTCCCACACTGAACCTCACCATCTTCTCCACCAGAGACCCAGGCTGTGAGAGTCAACACAAGACAAGTGATTAAGGGGAGCACAGACTTTTAGAGTCAGGCAGACTGAGAATGAATCCTGGGCCATTTCACTCTCATTACTGGGAGCTTAGACAAAACTAGTTAATCCTTCTGAGCCTTAGTTTCCTCATTTATAAGATGGGGAGAGGGATGCCTGGGTGGCTCAGTCGGTCAAGTGTCTGTCTTTGCTTCAGGTCATGATCTCAGGGTCCTGGGATCAAGTCCCACATTGGGCTCCTTGCTCAGTGTGGAGTCTGCCTCTCCCTCTGACCTCCCCACCACCAATCCTCACTCATACTTGCTCTGTCCCTCTCTCTGAAATAAATAAATAAAATCTTAAAAGAAAATAAAATGGGGAGAAGAGGCATACCTGTCCCATTGGTCTGGGTTGAGGATTGACTATGTTAAGTCATGTAGAACTGCACACTTCTAAGTGCTCAGCATGGGGGTGGGGTCCTGTGAGTTTTCATGAGATGACCCCAGTAGTGAGGGTTAGGATGAGTCCTCTGCACCATTCTGCTGTGCCATGCTCCTGTCACATTTGAAATCAGATGGTAAGGCCATTCCTCATCCAGCCTCATGTACGCATCCAAGAGTGGTGTGGCTTTGCTCTCCTATCCTACTTCTTTCCTTGGCTCCCCTGTTGAATCCACCGGTGTGCCCCGCTGCTGGGAGAGGCTGAGTCCAGAAGCTACCATCCATGTCTATCCGGGGGCTGTGGTATGAGTTGCTTTATGCCCTCCCCCTAATTCGTATGTTGGAACCCTAACTTCTAAGACCTCAGAACATGGCCTTATTTGGAAATCGGATCCTTGAGCTTGTAATTAGTGAAGATGAGGTTATCCTGGAGTAGAGTGTGTCTTAGAACCATAAATGCCGTGGGAAGACTGGAATTACACTGTCCACACCAAGGAGGACCAGAGCTAAGAGAGAGGCCTGGGACAGCTCCTTCTCTAGCACCTTCATTGGGAACCCCACCCTGCCATCACCTTGATGTTGGATTTCTGGCCTCCGCAACTGTGAGACAATAAATTCCTGTGGTTTAAGCCACTCAATTTGTGGCACGTTGTTATGGTAGCCTGAGGGTACTAACGTACAGGTCACAAATGAATTTACTCCCTTCTGGGGGCTCAGTCACACTGATTGCATTCCCTGTGAGCTGCTCCCAAGAATCTCATACCATCAAGAAACCAGGATGGGGAGCCTAGGGAGAACCCTCTCCATGCTGGCTTTTTCTGAACTCCTGGTTGCTTGCCTAATTCTCTAGTTTCCTCTTCTAAGATTGAGGCCTCGCCTGTTCCTAGCTTCAAGGACTCTGTAAAACCAGATCTTGCTTGGGCAGTAAAGTCCAGAAGACAGGGCCTCTTGAATTATAGATTGTTTGAAATGATGGCAGCCTGCCCTGGGACCCCTGAGTGCTCAACCTCTGCCTAGTTCCCATGCCTCATTATCCCCTCTCCTGGCCCCTGCCTCACTTTCAGACTTGCGTGCTGACAGATCCAGAAATTAGGAATGTGCCTTGTGCCCCATGGACCATTGCTTGCTCTCTCCTGGCCGGTGGCATCACCTCTGCTGGGCCTCAGCGGGTCTCCTGGGCTCTGATTCTATTTCCAAGCAACCTGTACAGGCACCCTTGGGAGTTTCTGGAGGTAAGACAAATATGACCTCCGATAAATCAAATATTCTGCCTGAGGATTCAGTGTACCTTTTTATTGTTAAGAATGTTGGTAGGAAGTTAAAGGAGAAAAACAATAACAACAACAACAACAACAACAACAACAACAACAAAAACCCTCTAAGCACATGACTTAGAGACACATACTATTAATATTTGGTTTTTGTTCTTTTTAGGCTCCCCTCCTCCATTTCATTCTGTCTTGGTTTAACTACTTAATTTCTATTTTATCAAAGTAATATGGACACAGAAAGGCCAATGAAAATGCAGCACAGCTCTGTCTTCCTCTGGATTCTTGCTCTAGAGATGATTACTTTCTATTCCCTCACCTGTCTCTTCTGGTCTTGCATATCTTCATTGTTTCCAAAGTCTAGACCTTATGTATTCACTACCTAGTGCAGCGAATTGGGGCTTCTCTTTCTCGTGAGTCTTTACTCTGAATGCCTAGTTCCCATGCCTGTATAGTGACTTCAGTTTGGGGAAAACAGTATTCAGAATATTAGTACATGCAGACAGATAAGGTTCACAGCTGAACATTGTAATGCACTATGATCATCGCCTTTCGCGCCTGAAAGTTGAACGGTTACCTGTGTCTTATTTGCTCAGTTTTTGTTACACTCATTGCTAATCCTTCACACACATCACAACATATCACAACTTCCCTGGGCGATTTTCCTCAAGGCGATTCACATCAAATAATCCATTGGTCGCATTTTCCTTCCCAAGATCCCCCTTTGCAGACCTCCCTTAACCTTGTCCCTTTGCTGGTGGCCTTCTGGACCCACTGTAGGATGCTGTCCTGGGATTTTTGTCTGCTCTCCCTTGTGGAATCTGCCTTGTCTTTTTCCTGGGCCCCATTCCTGCTTTCCTGGATGTCATGTCTTTCTCTTTCTTGTACAAAGAATGTTGTTTTAAGCACTGACTGTCATCTGTTTAGCAAACGTTTTGTCCATTTCCATTAGGCAGATATGCAGAAATAAGATTTGCAGTTTTAGGAAAAGACTTTTTTCAGCTTTCCTTGATATTGCCGATTTTCCACAATAAATGCACCAACTTATTATACCCTCACTAACAATTTCATGTGTTTCACATTCTTACCAGTACTGGATGCTGTCAGTTTTAAAATTCAAGCCATTTTGATATTTCATTGATTTTAATTTTCATATGCTAACAGACAAACTTAATGATGTTAGATATGTTTAGGTCATTTACATATGTTCTCTCACTGTGTGCCTGTTTGAGCTTTTGCCAGTTTTTCTATTGGGTTATTTGCATTTTTCTTACTGATTTATAATAGTTCATTTTATTCCAGATGTGAATTTTTAAAAAAGATTTTACTTATTATTTGACAAAGAGGGAGAATAGGCAAGGGGAGTGGCAGGCAGAGGGAGAAGCAGACGCCCTGCCAAGCAGGGAGTCTCATGTGGGGGCTCGATGCAGGGGCTCGATCCCAGGACTCTGGGATCATGACTTGAGTCAAAGGCAGACGCCTAACTGACTGACCCACCCAGGCACCCCCAGATGTGAATCTCGTATCAGATATATGGTTGCAAATATTTTCTGTTTTTTGATGACTTGCTTTCACGAGGTACAGAAATTCTTCACTTTTCTAATTCATCAATCTCCTTTAGGGATGATTTTTACAAAAATGTACCATTTAAGAGGAGCTGGGGGGTGGCTCAGTTCTTGGGCATCTGCCTTCAGCTGGGGTCATGAGCCCAGAGCCCTGCGGTTGAGCTTCGCCTCGGGCTCCGTGCTGGGCAGGAAGCCTGTTTCTCCTCTCACTCCCTCTGCTTGTGTTCCCTCTCTAGCTGTGTTTCTCTCCATCAAATAAATAAATAAAATCTTAAAAAAGAAAAAAAAAAGCATTGACTGACTTACCACACCTTAAAAAAAATAGCCTATTGTCCCAGAACCATTTATTGACAAGACGAATCTTTCTCTGTTGCAATATATATGTGGGTCTGTTCCTGAGCTCTCTGTACTATCCCATTGGCCTATTCATCTGACTGTCCCTGAATAGCATGTGATTTTAATTATTGTACTAGGGCTTCAATATATATTGACATATGTCTTCTGTTTTTAAGATTGTTTTGGCAGTATGGGCACTGACATTTCCATATGTATTTTGAGTCAGTGTGAATCTTTCCATACTAAACCAAACCGATCGAAACCAAAACAAAACCACAAAACTCAGCTAGGATTTTGATTTGGATCTTATTGAATCTACAGTTCAGTTTGGTGAGAATGACCTTTTTACAATATTCTTTCAATCTGTGAACATGGAAATTCTATTTCTTTAGATTTTTACAATTTTTTTCTCTAAAATATCATAGTTTTCTGCATAGTTATTACAAATCTATCGGATTTATTCTACATATGTATTCTAATGTTATTTCATAGTATTTCTAAAATGTCATTTTTATTGAGACATAATTGACATATAACATTATATTAGTTTCAGGTATATATCCTGATTCAATATTTGTGTATATTATGGAATGATCACCACAATAAATATGGTTAGCATTAGTCATTATACATAGTTACAAATTTTTTTCCTTATTTTTTAAAGATTTTATTTATTTATTTGTCATAGAGAGAGAAAAAGAGAGAAAGCAAGCACAATCAGGGAGAGGGGTAAGCAGAGGGAGAAGCAGGCTCCGTGCTGAGCAAGGAGCCTGATGCAGGACTTGATCCCAGGATCCTGGAATCATGACCTGAGTTGAAGGCAGATGCTTAACCGACTGAGCCCCCCAGGCACCCCCCAGAGTTTTTCCTTATGATAAGAATTTTTAAGATCTATTTTCTTTTTTTTTTTTTTTAAGATTTTATTTATTTCTTTGACAGAGAGAAACACAGCCAGAGAGGGAACACAAGCAGAGGGACTGACAGAGGGAGAAGCAGGCTTCCCGCCAAGCAGAAAGCCCAATGTGGGGCTCGATCCCGGGTCTCCAGGATCATGACCTGAGCTGAAGGCAGTCGCTTAACCAACTGAGCCACCCAGGCGCCCCCTAAGATCTATTTTCTTAGCAACTTCCAAATATACAATACAGAATTATTAACTACAGTCACTATGCTGTACGTTATATCCCCGTGACTTAACTATTTTATACCTGGAAGTTTGTATTTTTGAACTCCCTCACTTATTTCTACCACCTCCACCCCTTGCCTCTGGCAACCACCAGTCTGTTCACTGTGTCTGTGAGTTCATTGTTTTTTTTATTTTTGTTTTTATATTGCAATATAAGTGAGATAATATGGTATTTGTCTTTCTGTCTCTGACTTATTCCACCTAGCATAATACCCTCAAGGTCTATCCATGTTGTCCCAAATGGCAAGATTTCTTCCTTTTTGTATGGCTAAATAATAATTCCAGTATCTGTCGCTCTATTGATAGATCAACAGATAGATGTAATTGTCTTTATCTGTTCATCTGTCTATGGACACGTGGGTTGTTGCCCTATCTGGCTACTGTAAATATGGCTGTGATGAATGTAGGGGTGCAGACATCTTTTCTAGTTTGTTTTCTTCAGATAAATACCCAGAAGCGGAATTACTGGATCATATGGTATTTTTATTTTTACTTTTTGAGGAACCTCCATATTGTTCTCCTGAGAGGCTTCTCCAGTTTGCATTCCCACCAACAGTGCCAGTGGGTTCCTTTCTCTACAAATTCCACCAACCCTTGTTTCTTGTCTTTTTGATAGTGGCCACTCCAACAGGTGTGAGATGATATCCCTTTGTGTTTTGGTTTGCATTTCCCTGATGATGAGTGAGGTTAAGCATCTTTTCATGCATCGGTTGGCCATCTGGATGCCTTCTTTGGAAAAATGTCTATTCAGATTAAAGTGTCATTTTCTAATATTTGGTAGTATATAGAAACTAAGTTAATTTTTGCAGATTGTCTTTAGAGTCTACAGGATTACTAAATTTACTTTTTTTGAAAAAGGCTATTTTTTAAAATTTTTATTTAGAGAGGGAAACTGAGAGAGAGAGAGAGAGAGAGAGAGAGAGAACATGAGAAGGGGGAGAGTGAGAGGGAAAAGCAGACCCCTTGCCGAGCAGGGAGCCCAATGCAGGACTCCACACCTGGACTCCAGGATCAGGACCTGAGCAGAAGGCAGTTGTTTAACCAACTGATCCACGCAGGCGCCCTTTACTTCTTTTTAATAACTAATTTTAAGGGACGCCTGGGTGGCTCAGTTGGTCAAGTGTCTGCTTTCGGCTCAGGTCTTGATCTCAGGGTCCTTGGCATTGAGCTCAGTGGGGAGTCTGCTTCTCCCTCTCCCTCTGCCCCACCCCCTCTTGTGCTCTCTCTCAGTCTCTCTCTCAAATAAATAAAACCTTTAAAAATAATAATAAAATTTAAAATAGTAATATAAATAGTAAATAAAAGCCGTACATTTTTCTTTTGGGTTTTATATATACCCAAATTTGTCTGCAAACAATGATAACTTTCTTTCCTCCTTTTCAACCTTACACCTCCTACCCCCACCTTCTTGCCCTATTGCAAGACCTTCTTGCAAGCAAAGACTCCTGGTGCAATGCTGAACAAATGGGATAAGAACAGACCAAATGTGGACAGCATGAGGGTTGAGAAAAACACTGATCCCTCCCCAGCTTTTGCAGGCAGGGGGCAGGTTCACGACGCATCTAAAAGCTGCCAGCTGGGATTTGGCTGCACTTTCTTGTCTCACTAACTCTGCCACCCCGGAGGCAAACATTATTTACAGAACACCAACAGCCTGCTGTAATTTCCATCACATGCTGAAGCAGGGTCCAGCTTGGATGTTTATCTAACTGCAGCAGCACAGTGATTGGGAGAGTCTAGGATCCAGGATTGGGTCCTGTCTTTGCCCTCTGGCTGTCCTGAGAAAATCCAGCTGTAGAAACAAGACAGTGTTCAAGGGTGTGGAGACAGAACAAGTATCCCGCAGGCCTCCCAGGGGGTAGAGGGACCTTCCAGGTGGACAGGACAGGGCAAGGGGCGTCAGGGGCGGGGGAAATGCTATGCGGAAGTCTGAAGACCACGGGAAGCACCAAGCTGGCCCTCCCCATAGCTGCGGGCTTGCCACGGTTACGCCCAGGGCGCCCCTTAGCGGCAGGCAGCCCTAACATGCACCTTTCATCTCTCCTCTATTTGCTCCCCACGATAGATCTAAGAAATAGCCATTATTATTATTATTATTATTATTATTATTATTATTATTATTATTATCTCTATTCCTGATGGGGAAACTGGGGCCCAGAAAAACAAAGCAACACGTTGAAAGCCACAGAGTGTGCCTTTAGGAAGAGGAGTTGAGATTAAATAAAACCTCGAGACTGTCTCTCTCAAGCGTGGGCTTGGGAGCTGCATCCCCCACCCCCCGGGGGCCTCTGAGCAGATGGGGACCCCAGGCTACAAGAGGTCGGCCCCGGGGCGCAGGGCAGGTATCCCAGCAGACACAGACAGCTTCCGGACTTGGGGTATGAGGGTAGGACCGTGGCTGCCGCGACGTGGTCTTGAAGTTGCCACTGTGCTGTTGGACCGCTTGGGGCGAGGATTGTCTCAGAGCGTGGAGGAGTCTTGTCACTGTTAGGGGAACAAAAATGGGAAAGGAGGGAGGATCAGAGCAAAACGTGACAGGTTAACACACCCCTTGTAGGGAGGTCCTGTGTTCCAAATGTGACTTTCCTCATATTGAGAGTTGGGGCAGCTCCAGGTCCTGGGCAGGAGCGGCGCCCTGTGACCACCACCTGCTTTATAGAAGATGCTGCCCTCCGACCATGACACAGATCACCGCTGGTGCTCGCAACTGAAACGGAGCACACCTCTGCGATCCCTAACTCCTTCTTTCAGGAGTTCTCTTATTTCTCCTCCAATATACACCACCAAAATAAAACATAAAATGATAAAGACTTGAGGTCCCAGGTTGGAACTTTGAGCTTCTCTGCAAATGCTCTTTCCTACAGAACAGAGGGAACTCTGGCTTCGGAGAAAGACGGACTTCAGTCTAAACCCCAGCTCTGCTCCCCAGGACTGGTGAGAAGCTGACCAGGCTCTCTAACCCCCCCCCCCCCGAACATTTTACTCACCTGTAACAGAGGGATAAGAATGATTATGATAATTGTATACACATGTACAATTATAGACATGAAATTATAAAGCACACAATATAACTTACAAAATTAGAAATATGATTATACATTATAAATAAAATTTATAAGTGCAAGTTAGAAACAGAATGTTATATAATATACATATCAATATAAATAAAATAATCATGAAGGGGAGTTCTATTAGCTTTTTATTGGGTTATTTATTAATGAAATAATATTGTAAGCCACTAGATTGGCTTGTCCTGAGTTTAGGAAATCGATCTGATTCATACTGGTGGTTTTTGGGGAAAAGAATGCTCTGTAGCAGAGATGTGGGAGAGGAAGTTCAAGGACCATCACGGCTGATAGCGATGTTCTGGAAAATAAAGCCTATCTGAGTGTGGAAAGATACCCAGGGTGGGACATCTAGGGTGATTGCTATTCTAACTTAGTAATACTTTAACACTTCAAATTAAGAAATGCTTTGGACATCCCCAGAATTATAAAAATAATATAATGAGAATTTATGTGCCCTCCACTGATGTTAAATGTAAGCTAAGATTTTGCCGTATTTGCTTGGATCTTTTCAAGAAGCATTAAAACAGGCCCAAGCAGCTGTCTTCTGCCTTGGGATCTCCTGTGCTACCTGGTTCCCGAGGTCACCAAAATCCTATCACATGCTTTGACTCTTTGGGATCCATAACCAATTAATTACACAGTTCTTTGTTTGTTTAAAAACTTTACATAGGTAGTATCATGATATAATCTCAGTATTCTTTGCCGATTCCCTTCCCATCCCACAGAGTAGTATGCTTTTTGAGATTAAACCATCTTCATATGCATATACTTACCTTGGCCATTTGAACTGCTGAACAGTATTTCATATATAATGTAACATAGTTTACTTATATATTCCTCCTACTGAATAACATTGAGATCCTTCTTTCTTCCCTCCCACCATCTCTTTCTTTCCTCTTTCTAGTTGCTGTTACACACAGCAGCAGGCATCCTTTTGGATGTGTCCTGGGTTCTGTGTGGGGAAGTTTTTCGAGGGTGCATCCTTAGAAATAGAATTGTTCAATTGTAAAGTATACGCATCCTTCCCTCACTATTACAAAATTGCTTTCTCCCTCCCACTAGTGATGCACAGAAGTTCCCGCTTCTCCACATCCTTGCCAATACTTGGGGTTACCAGAGAGAAATTTGCACCCATCTGATGTGTATGACACTTTATCTTATTGTTTTCATTTGCATTTCACTGACTTTTATCGAGATTGAACATTTTTCAATATGATTATTGGACACTGGTTTCCCTCTCTGTGGATTCTAATTAGAGTTTTTGTTCATTTATCAATGGGGCTGTCTTTCCCTTGTCAATTGAAAGGATAACTTTCTATATTGTAGATATTAATTTTTTATCAGGTTTGTTCACTGCCAATAATTTCTTTAAATCCATGGATTTGTTTTTTTGTGTTGTTTGTTGTTCTTTTGTGATAGATGTTTTAATTTTTAAGGAAGTCAGATACGTATATTTTCTTAATTTGTCATTTTCACATCTTAACAAATCTTTCCATATCTGGATGTCATAAAGACATTTGCCCATGATTTTTTACATATTTTTTCTTTTTTTAACATCTAGGTCTTTAATCCATCTGGACTTTATTTTTGTGTAGAGTGTGAGATAGGGAACTAACTTTATCTGTGCCATATGGATAGTCATTAGTCCCAACATCATTTATCGAATAATTCATTTTGCCTTCACTCACATGTATGGTTACCTCTTTCATGCACCAAATGTAGCACATCTGTCTGGACTTTAACAGAACCACAGAAGCCTGAAAGTACTGGGGAACTGACATCCTGTAGAAGCAGTTCACAACCAAAGTCTAAAAGGACTTGGCTTTTCCCAGTTCCCTCCCTCACTCTTCAGGTGAGAGACTCCTGAGACATGGTTTCGACCTTTTCCTGGAGTTTCCCCAGGGAAATAGTTCCACAGTCCACTATTGTAGCTGACTTAGCTTCCTCAGCTCTCCCCTCCACCCCGTAGGAGCTGCCTCTCTCCCTATCTCACTGCCCCATATCTCCCAAATAAACAGCGTGCACTCAAATTCTTGTCTCGGAGTTTGCTTCTAAGAGGAACTAACCTGATATGTGTGGACATAACTCCAGACTCTCTGTTTCTTTCCCATTTATCTGTCTATTTATCTGTCATTGTCCCACTCAGCTTCTTAAGGCTGTTAAACTCACCCCCGTGTCATACAGCGGGTGGGCATCCTGTTATCCTCTGCTGTGCACACTCATGTGCTGGCCCTCGGATTGTGCATTGATTTTGCTTCTCCTGGCTCTTGTTCTGTGATTCTCCTCACCTGGTCCCTTACTCTGTTAACTCAGCACCTGCCATGTCTCTGCTGTGACTTTACCCTTGCTTCACTTAAAATAATTTGGACTTTCCTTCAGGCGATGGCCTTTGATTTACATGGATAGCCCACCATCTTTCTTGAAAACATAAAAGTAGAGAAGGAGAAGGGTGCAGATCATTGGTAGTAATCAACATGGTGTCCCTTGGGGTTCTTCTTGGGTCTTTCTATTGTATCTGGAAGAAAAAGTTAGGGTTTCACTGTGCAAGAATGAGGAGAATCATGCACTGATTTAACAATTTGCTTTGTTAATCTTATGCATTTTTTATTATTCTATTAGGCTTTGAAATGTTATTTGTACCTTTTACTTTCTACTCCTGTACTTCACTGAAGCAACAGGGCCTAGAACTTTCTCATCTGTCTCAACGTTCTCCAAATCAGAGCACTTAGGAACAATGTGATGCACTCAGGGGAGGGCTCCATCTAATCATCTGTAGTTTCCATGGAAGAACTAGGAAATCGATTTCAGAATGCAGTGCATCTCCTTTATAGTCATATGTTATGGTTTTAACATAATTCTTGTTATGCAGTCACTGCAGTCATTCTGAACTAACATTTTAGTTGTCTGCTTAAAGTCTTAAGTTTTTTTTAAAGCAGAGTGCTATAGTTATTATGTGTAAATATCTGGATCTTGCAGACCCTACCTCAACAATCATATTTAAAAATCTAAAGTCCGGGGCGCCTGGGTGGCTCAGTTGGTTAAGCAACTGCCTTCGGCTCAGGTCATGATCCTGGAGACCCGAGATCGAGTCCCACATCGGGCTCCCTGCTCAGCAGGAAGCCTGCTTCTCCCTCTCTCACTCCCCCTGCTTGTGTTCCCTCTCTGGCTGTGTTTCTCTCTGTCAAATAAATAAAATCTTAAAAAAAAAAAAAATCTAAAGTCCAAGATGAGAAAAACCAGGAAAAGAGCCCTCACTTAGACTTTTTTTATTACATGATTTTATTTTTTCTGTGTTCCAAGATTCATTGTTTATGTCCCACATAGACTTCTTAATGCTTTTTATTTCTGCCAGGGGACATCACTACAAAAAGGTAGGAAAATCTAAAAAAACGGAAAGGGCCATACAATGATAGGAAGCATTACTAATATCAGGGAAGGGACTTAGTACAGCGAAGATGAGAAAAATTAAAGGTCAAGAGGAACCATCTAATATTCCTTAGTCAAGTTTTGAGAGCACTGGAAAGTGCTAATCCCGTAAGAACATCAACTCGGCCCAATTTCCATTTTCATTTTTTTTTCTTTCTTTCTGGGCACTAATATATAATCCTTCTCAGCCCTGTGTAGAATTTAGTTAAGGTACAGAAAGTACTAGAAGCATAAGCTATGAATCCACACTGTGTGGTAAATCCGGCAGAATTCATCTTAGGCTTTCCTGTTAACTGTGGCCATGTTGTTGTTGATCTATAATAAACATTCTTATGACACAGTCATGGAAGTTTACTAATTTTACGTATATGTTTCCAAAGTTAGCTTCAGACAGTTTCTTCTTTCCTTTTTTGTAAATTTTGCTGGAGTTACCATCCATTTCATCTGTCTCCCCAGAGTCCTCTCCAGATTTTCAGATAAATGATTTTCATTTTCTTATGCTTTGAGGCTCTTTGAAGTGTTTATAGCAAAACAACAAACTGGCCAGGATCCTCCTCTTTTTCTGATTCACCCTTCATTTCCTCTGTGGGAAGCTAGTGGCATCCAGACTAGATTTGTGCCCATGGGCACAGTGGCCAGTGCCAGAGGGGTACAGCCAGGGCCCAGATGGGATGTGAGGGGGTTGTCCTAGCTCCCTTTCCTTAGTCTTGCTGCTTTGTTACACTTTTATCAGGAAGGGCCCCTGCTTCCAATCAAGTGATAGGCTTATTTCTAAAAGCCTCATGGACTCCAGAAAACTATAATTAATGAGCAAGAGATTTCTTTGCAGATAATTGAAAGATGGTGGCAGAGTCCTGTGAGTTAAGTACATTTTAGATCCCATTTATCTGCACATTTTCCTCTTTGAATTTATGTTCCTTGCCTGAGAGTACTTCTTTTCTGGATGACCAAGGGCAATTTCATTAAGGGTTTGAAGCAGGTGGTTTGGATCCACCCAAGGATCTCTGGGTGCCTTTGATCAGTCCCATGGTGTCCCCCTACCCTGGCACCTGCCAGATCTAATTCAGACCCCTGGGCTTCCAGGCCACCAGGAGTGATCACTAGCCAATGTGAAGTTCATTCCTTTCTTGCTATCTTTTCCCCGAGGACAAAAAAGAAACTTCTCTGTGCTCCCGGATGACCTTGTTCCTGCCTCTATTAATAGCACTCACCACACTGTGCTGTAATCGCTTAGGTGTCTCCAGTTTCCCTCAGCCACATGGGCACACTCATGAATAACTGTGGCACCAAGTTCTGTGCAGCTGCCCCTTCTGTAAACCCTTTCTTATCCTTCTTTGACGCTGGGTTCTAATTGCACTCCACCACTGCAGGCTTTGATGTGTTCTTGCTGTACCATCAGTGGCTTTCTGCTTCTCTCTGTCCTCGCCGGCCCGAAAGGGATCGTTCTCCCACCCTCGGTGCCTACCAGTGCTGGGGCGTATGAGAGACCTCAACAAATACAACAGATGAAGTAGAAGAACACTGGTACTACCTTCGCTATCCTCACCCCCTGCCTTTTTTCTGTTACAGTTATGACCACTGTGATAAGGGGGTGGAGGGCAGAATTTCACTCCAAATTAATCAGTGCAGCTCTTCCAGGAACATCTCAGGTAGTCATAATTTTTGTCAAGAACAGTTCCCCCAAAGGAGTCTATCCGCTCATTGATGCAGCCTGTAGTGAATTACTATGGGACAAATTTGGGGGGTGGGGTATTTCAGTGATATCACCCAAGGTCACTCCCTGGCCTGTCCCTTCCTGCCAGTCTCAAGGCTATGGACTTGAAGATCCTCATGAATATGTTATACAGACCATGAAAGAAATATCTTAAAGAAGGGCTGGAATATGTTATTCCAGACCACGAAACAAATATCTTAAAGAAGGGCCTCCCCTAATACACACTGCTAAGTGTCATCTCTGGAAGATTCAACTTTCTTCATCCATAAAACACACAGATGCAGGGGATAGAAGAGGGATACTAAACCGTTCTTTGGACTTATTGGATCCCAGTGATAGATGAACTGCCTCAGAAGGGCAAGCTAAGAGCCCAAGAGCTTATTGTATCCAAATCTCTATGCAGGTGCACTTTATCATCACCATGGAAACATCTCAGCAGTCAACTGGATGGTAAGAAAGAGATGGGATAGAATAAGCTAAAATAGAGTTTCTACTGGAATTGAAGGGCAGAAGAGGCAGCGGAAGGAGGCAGCAAGCAGAGGGGTTCAAGGAGAGGCAGAGTCAATTATATTAACATCTAGTATCAGGACCTAGAGTTTGAGTGTTACGCATTTTGAACTTACCCATGATGTCCTGTAAACTGAACCGATTTCTAAACTTAAGCCTCTTGACTTGCTCCAGTGCTCAGGTCTCAACTGATACATGGGGCTCGAACAGAGAGGTCTAACTGGGATCCTGCTGGCCCTAAGTCTCGGCTTGCTGGGTGGATCACCAGGATACTGCTGAAACAGTAATAACTATTGGGGAGCAGCATAAACCCCCTGTGTCCGAGTGGAGGCTATGAATCCCCATTTCACTTAAAGGCCAGCGTGTTTTCCTCCTAGGACTGTTTACCCCAAACAAGATCATCTCTTTTTGCCCCTTGTTTGAGAGTGAATCCTTACTTGTACTCAGAATCTCCCACATCGGCTGCCCTCGGGAACTAGAATAACACTCAATAAACACTCAATAGCTGAGTGGCCCCACAACCACCATAACCATCTCCACGCCTAGATCTTGAGTTCCTGGAAAGGAGGTCCACAATATTATTCATCTTTGATTTCTCAGAAATTCCACATTGCATGTGCATATGGAAGCTTTACATGGAAGCTTATAAGTATTAAATGATTAAACAGAGAAGATTGGGAAAAATATCTCTGTGTAGTTGGAGGGGTGTATTGTAGTTTGCTATTGTGGCCAAGGCGACAGGGAGAGCTCAGAGATGGACAGCTCTACCTGGGGTCTGAGGCGATTTCTGAGAATTCTGAAATACAGCCGGGCAAGTACCTTTACTCCCACCTCCTCTGACAGTTTATTTCCAAGTGTTCCTGACTGCCTGCTTGAAAAAAAAATAGTTACCAGGTTCAAGGGTAGTTTTAAATGTATGCATATTTAAAAACCTAAATAAAAGCATTTAAAAATTAAGACAACTATGGGGCACCTGGGTGGCTCAGTCAGTTGGATGTCTACTTTTGGTTCCAGTCGTAGTTTCAGGGATCCTGGGGTGGAGCCCCGTGTCGGGCTCCCTACTCAGAGAGGCGTCTGCTTTTTCTTTTCCCTCAACCCCTCCCCCAGCTCATTTTCTTTCTCTCCTTTCGGATAAATAGCATTAAAAAAATTAAGACCACTATTACAGTATCTCTACCAGTCACTGCTCCTTTAGTAATGAATTTGAAACCCATCTTTGGTGCTGCATCTTAAACCGAGGGTCCTATGGGATGGTAAGTGCATTCTAGGTGGACTGCATGACCTCTGTCCCTGCTGTCACAGCTTCCTTTCTAATGCACCTGCACTCCTGGAATATCTGAGATTCTCCTTGCATCTTTGAAGACTACTAGCTAGCTATTAGGCAGTTACTTTTTTTTTTTTTTTTTCTCATAAAGATGAAGAATAACCCTCTGTAGAATCACTGTGACACCTTGTGGGCATGGCTAGGGATTGCATCCCAGCCTTCAGTTCTAAATCCTAGCCTGCTCTTCCTGCCTGAGGCAGGCCATTGCTCACTCTTCTCCACCAAATACCTCACTGTGTCTCCTTCCACTTCTTTCCACATCACTCCTTGAAGAGCATGCATTCTAGAAGAGGAGTATGGGAAACTGATATTGTTGAAAATAACACAACGGGCCAAAATGAAGTCACCTATGCTACACTTCTTGTCACCAAACCGAGACCTAATACCTAATGGCAGTTTCGTTCTCTCCCTGGAATGGAATCTTGAATCAGTTGATCAGGAATAATTACCTAGTGAAGTAATCTGTCTGATAGACCTGCTTTTGCTAGAATAATCTTTTGTGCAGCTCCTCAGAACTCCTTTCTATCTGCCCAACAGGATCTTGCTCAATTCAGGAATCGTCAAATAGAGTCAATAAGATCTTTGAAGTTTATTCAGTTGAATTTTGTTTTTTAAGAGTATTCTTGGTTCTGTGTGACAAGGCGTCTGTCAGTTTGCTTCTGTCTTGAGTTGAGCTTCCAGAAAATTCTCTGCTCTGTAGACCCAGCCCGGATGGAACCAGCATGAAGAGCATGGCTTTCCCACTCGAGTTGGAGCCAGCTCTGCGCCAGCTCCCTCTCTGCTCCTGTGGTGACTTCATTACACCAGGAGCCGATGGGCTTTTACGGTTCTCCTTCAGCAGATACACTCTTCTCCCCCAGAGATAGATTTCCATGGAAACCAAACCCAGAAGGAACATTCTAGAGAGTCAGGATGTGGTAAAAACCACAAGAGAGGTGAGGGGAGAAGGCATTTATCTCAGGATTACATTAGAAATGTGCACAAAAATAGTCAGTGGCAGCAGAAAAGCGGGCTCCATTGTAAAATGTTTTTCATTGTTTCTATATAATGGGAGAGGAAGACCCTAGAAAAATCAGGAGGCAGACATGGAGCGCCCATTTTGTGCAAGGCGTGACACCAAGTGCTGGGAAGGGGCAGATGTCAAATGTGATCCTGCCCTTCGGGAGTCTGTGACTTCTGTGCACACATAATCACACCACACAGCAGCATGTTAGAGCGCCAGGTGAGGGGAACTCACCTAAGAGGCAGGTACGACTCTCACTTTCAGCCACCGCGAGAAGAACAAAGCCATGCCAGGGTGAATCTACGGGATCTGCTGCCCTGTTTCTGAACCCCAGTCAAAGGAGGAGTTTTAAAATATAAGGGACAGTAAGGCATGATTTTCCAGTACTGGTGATGGGTCCAAGAGAAAGGCAGAGTTCAGGGACTTGTGGGAGAGGACAATGATTCACAAAGTTGACTACACACGTGAATCTTCTGGGGAGTTTTAAAAAATATCGAGCCAGGAGATTCTGAGGAACTTGGTTTGGGGAGGAGAAAAAAGCCAGTGTATTGGGATTTAAAAATCTTCCCTAAATGATTCTAATGTACAGCCAAGCTTCAGAACCGCTGTAAGATCCTATTCCTAACATGGTCTCCTCTAGTACTACTATGCCTGTGCGCGTAGTAGGAAATGACTGGATGATCACACACAGACACACAGACACACACACACACACACACACACAGACACACACACACACACACACGCTCGTTCTTGCTCTTGTAATTTTCAGCTTTGCAAAAAATGGATTAAATATTAAATGGAATGGGACAGAGATTTCAGAATACCTGAAGTCAACAGGCACACGATTACCCGCTTACTATGCTAATAAAGGGAGGGCGTGGCCTGGGGGTGGACTGCTGAGAAGGCTTAGAAGGGCTTAAGGTGAGTGAGTAGCTCCTCTAACATGTGCCTCTGACCCTGGGCGTACTTTCCTTCGGCCAGCTCTGATTCTGACTCTGTGCCAGTGTTAGTGAAGTGATGTGTCTGTGCCAAGGGTTGGGACGATGTACCTTGTTTTTCAAGGTCTATCAGTTATACCTACAGCACATTTCCCTAATGTGCCCTGTCCCTGTGGCTGTCCTCTCTGTGCATACTATTTATACCTGTTTTTCCATCCAAATCTCTTATAAAAATCAAGAGTGTGACAACAAGGAGAGTTAGTTTTATCTTCTGGTAACAGTCAACTATTGCCCAGACGAGAGTATTGTATTTATTTCAGGTCTGCCACGATACATAACACACTACTGGTTTTCCTTTATTTAAATGATAGTTTGTTATAATTGGGGAGGAATTACTTATTTTGGTGTGATTTTAGGAATGTTAAGAAAATCCTGCTTTCTCCTTACAATCAAAATAACTGTTCTGGAAGAGTAGCCTGGTGGTAGGCAGAAATGAACCAGAAAGTTGTCGCAATAAGACTGTAGAGGGCTGGAAGCGGGGATGAAGTGGGATGGGATGGTGTTGATTAGGAGATCCTACACTGGGGAAGTAACAGGAGAAACAGATGTTGGTTATTGGTTCTGGAGACATTCTGAAGGCAGACTTTATGGGACAGGGCACTTTTTAGAAAGGAAGGAGAAGGAAATGACTGGATGATCACAAGATCTCAAACTCATGTGAAAGAAAGCATGGTGACCATGTCTGGATTCCAGGGAGGCAGGAGGAGATGATGGTTGGGAGCTGACTGATTTGGTTTCCTAGATATTGGCCTTGGAGTGCCAGTGAGTCTTCATGGGAATGTTCAACAAGAAGTTGGAGCTAAAGAGACTGTTTGGAACTAGAGACACAGATTCACTACCTTAGATTGACAGTAAAGTCATGGGAGCATTAGAAATTGGTACAGGAGAATGCCTACAAAGGGAAAAGAAAATAATGCCAGAATGTAGTCCAACATTTCTGGTATCTGAATAGGAAAATATCCCAGTGAAGATCCAGGCAGTGTGAGAATGGGAACCAGAGCATGGCCCAAGTCAGGGAAAGAGAGCTTCTGAAGATGTGGGTGGACAATCCTGTGAGATGCCACTGTGAGGTCTAATAGGAGATCAGCGGCTTTCAGGAGAACCTACCCTTAATTCACTTGGTCTCCACATGGCTCATGCCTCCCTTCTTTTCCTTTGGGTTTAGATCTTTGCTCACTCTTTTATTATCCCCTGGCTTCCTTTCCTTCTTCCACTCTTGCCCTAAGTGTTGATTCTCTTGCCAGCATTCCTTTGCTCACCCTCTTCTTTCTCAAGCCTCATACTCTCTTCTGTATGGTGGTAGCCATTGTAACCACCATCCAAGGCAAAGAATGGGACCTTGGCAGACGTATTTCCTGACCAGTTCCAAACCTCTCACTATAAGTAACTACTCTCTTATCTTTACCACTTACTTTTCTTTATAATTTTATCACCCATATGCTATCACTTTACACTACAGTTTAGTTCTGCCTATTTGCTTTATTTCAAAATGGGGCTCCTAAGTCTGTTTTAATTCTTAGATGTCCCCTTAGGTGGTGTTTTGTTTTTCACTGAGAGGCATATAATGTCTAATGTTTGTGCTGTTAGCAGCCACTAATCATCAATGCCTAGATCCTTCGCTTCTTTAGACATTGCAAGATGATGATCATCCTATTCATCATTTCTTCTTTATTTATTAGCTGGAATACTTTTCAAAAGAGGAACTTTCCCTCAATTACAATTTGATTACCCAGTGGAAGAATTTTCAAAGGAAAGGCAAAATGGTATCTTGAAATCTTCCTTTTATATACTGGCTTTCAAAATAGTCAATTCCATAGCATCTTCTAAAGGCAACTGATTAGGGCTAGGGTATTTTTGTAGGGGGTTGTTGGTTACACTTTATAAACCCAGAGAAACAATCATATTTGGTGTGTGTTAACTAACAATAGTGATTATCTTTATTGATGGTCACATTGTTCTACCTTTGGTCCATAGGAGTCTTTTCGGGCTCCTGTATTCTTTGACCACCCCTAATAGTCTTTGGTAACTTTTCTTGCTGTATGACATGATTTTCTAGGCTCATCTTGTACATTTGTTGCACCATGCCTGATATTAGTCATTTCTCTAAGACCACAAACTGGAAACTGAGTGACACTCATTGCTACTCGTTAGGTTATCTTTTCAGGGCTTTTTGATGGACAGAACTAGGGTATTTAAAGATTTAAAAAGAAAAAACACCTCATGAGTTTAGGATGCTACTTCCTTTTCATATCAGGAGTATAGGATGATTAACCTTTTCTGTTTTACATTTATATCCATTTGTTCCCAAACTAAGTATCCTGGTTCTCAAGGACACACTCATGGTAGAATTAGATATCACGAAGTTAATCAAATTTGCTTTTCCAAAACATTTTCAGAATAACAATCCCAACACTTTACCAGTACAATTATTAAAGGCAGTCAAAATCAAACATTGTTTGGCATATGCTTTCCTCATTTTCCCCAGTTATACTATAATCAACACTGTCAGAGCACAAACCTCTTTTATATCTTTGCTCTCATGTATTTCATTTAAATATATTGTACATTTAAACTGTGCATTTAGGGGCACCTGCCTGGCTCAGTTGGTAGAGCATGCAACTCTTGATCCTGGAGTTGTAAATTTGAGCCCCATGTTGAGTATAATGATCACTTAAAAATAAAATCTTTTTAAAATAAATGAACTAAACATTCAGATACATGTTTATTGTACATTCAAACATATATCCAGTGCTCACTGTACATTTAAATATATACTCAATGCTCCTGTCAGCATTTAAGCTGATGTCTTTCAAAGACATTTTGGTTGATCAAAGCTTTCTTTAGTAAATTCTAAAGAAGGACTCCTGAGAACAATATTCTCTTAGTTCTTGCATGATGGTGACAATTTGACTGCTGCCTTTATACTTGGAAATAAGTTTTGCCTGGGTGTAAAGTCCTTGGCTCCCATTTCCTTCCTTTGGGTACCTTAAATATGTCAGTCCATTTTCTTCCCAGAAAAAAAGTATTGCCATCAAAAAGTCTAGTAGTAAACACATTTTCTTTCCCTTTTATGTAACTTATTTTTATCTGGATAACTAATTTTTTCCTTTTTCTTTAATGTTTAATAATTTTGCTAGAATGTATCTTGATATTGATGAATCTGAGTCAATTTTCCCAGGCATGTAAAGTACCCTATCAATATGTAGGTAGATTAAAAGCTCTTTTTATTTCAGCAAAGTTTTCTTGAATTATAGTTTTTAGTATTCTGTTTTCTCACTTTAGTTTTCTTTTGCAGAGACTCCTATTATTCACTTATTGCATTTTCTTTGCCTGTTTTCTATATTAGTTATTTTCTACCTAATCCAATTTATCTTTCTTTTTATTTTTTACTTTAATTTTTAATGTTCTATTTCCCTATCTATTGTGTTTCTGTGCTTTTATGTTCCTTCTAGTTTAGTTTTCACTTCTGAAGTGATTTTTCTGTATTTCTAATTCTTTGATAATTTTATCCCTTTCTGAGATTGCCAAATCAGATATATATTTTCCTTTCATATATTTTAACATTTTTGATGTCTTTTGCTGATTTTGAAATGTTCTGTTATACTGTTCTTTGTGACATTCTTTCTGAGGGATGTTATTCTGCTTTATCTCTTTCACTTCAATCATTTTTATTGATCATATTAATGTGAATTCATTAAACTGAAATTTTTAAAAAATATTTTATTTGTTTAACAGAGAGAAACACAGCTGGAAAGAGAACACAAGCAGGGGGAGTGAGAGAGGGAGAAGCAGGCTTCCTGCTGAGCAGGGAGCCCAATGTGGGGCTTGATCCTGCGACCCTGGGATCATGACCTGAGTTGAAAGCAGACTCTTAATGACTGAGCCACTCGGGTGCCCCCCCTAGTTTTAGAGCAAGCTGGTTCCAGAGAGCTCTCCTGACTTCAGAGACCTCCCTCTTTCATTGATTTACATTGTATTAAAAAAATATGGCAGTTTGCTTCCGTATAGTTCCTGGTTCCATTCCCCTCCCTCATACTTTCTTCTTCCTTTGTGCCAACTGTCCTTGCCCTGCTCCATTTGGATTCTGTTTTCAGCAGTTTCTCTTCAGTGTGGGACACTTGGAGGGGAGTTTTGGCTACTTTGTTTTGAGGAGAGTTCGTAGGCCATTTCAGCCCCTGCACACCTTCCTGAAGACCCATCCAACTCATATGGTATTGGGATCTGCAGACCCCTTCCAGTTTCATCTGCCGTTCTCTACTTTGGCCTGCTGAGCTTTTCTGAGTGGCCACCTATAGTTTCTTGGGAGTTCCTTGGTCCAAGAGATGCCCTGTTGCTTCCCTCAGCTTCCTTTGGTACAGGTGCTAATACCATGTAGACCCTGGAGCCTCCATTTGTTGGCACCTGGTTGGATTTCGAAGTCTGAGGAACATCTTGTCAACCTCGTTACACTGTAGATGTTGTCAATGGGCCTTTGTTTTTCCATCCTCACTTTCTTTTGTTACTTTTATGGAGGAGTTTGAGGAAATTAAAAGTCTGCTACCACCACTGCTACCTTTCCCATCCTCATTTCTTAAACAATACATTCCTCCAGGCTTCAGTCTTTGAGCATCTAGACCTTTTATATTCTAGACCTTTTATATACATATTTCAAAGTAAATGGATCACATCCTTCGCTTTCATCTTTAGGTCCTCAACTTCTAGAGCCATAGGTTTCAACCTCTCCCTGTGTATACATCCTTTATTTTCTACTTCCACTGGGCATCTTTACTTGGATCCCCCTTGAGCACCTTAAACATTCACTTTGCTATTGTGTTTTCCCCATATTCTCCCACCTGTTTCTCTTTTCTTGGGAAAAATATTTTTGTGGAAAGAATTTATTTTCTAACCAATTCTGTGTTGCCGGCAAGAGATTCTCTCATTGTCCCTAAATCCCTGGAACAGAAATTACTTGTGATATTGGTCTAAAGAATGCAAATAAGCTTTTTTTTTTTTTTAAGATTTTATTATTTGATAGGGATAAACACAGGTAGAGAGGGAACACAAGTAGGGGGAATGAGAGGGAGAAGCAGGCTTCCCGTCAAGCAGTGATCCTGATGCAGGGCTGGATCCCAGACTCTGGGATCATGATCTGAGCCGAAGGCAGATGCTTTAATGACTGAGCCACCCAGGGGTCCTGAACGCAAATAAGCTTTATTAAAATAGGATTATTTCAAGGAAGTCACTTATTTTGCTTTCCTTCCTTTTGTCAATATAATATTTAAAAATTTTAGGGACACCTGGGAGGGTCAGTTGGTTAAGTGTCTGCCTTTGGCTCAGCTCATGATCCCAGAGTCCTGGGATCCAGTTCTGCATTGGGCTTCTTGTTCAGCAAGGAGCCTGCTTCTTCCTCAGTCTGCCACTCACCCTGCTTGAGCGCTCTCTCTCTCTCTCAAATAAATAAAATAATAAAATTAAAAAGAATAAAAGTTTTATAACATGTATCTTTTATTATAAAAATAATACAGGTTTATTATAGAAAATTTGGGAAAATACAGAAGTCTCACAATTATACCACCCAAAGGTAATCACTACTAACATTTTAGATTTTTCCCTTAAATTTTTTTCTGTTTGGTTATGTATTTATTACTTAGAGTTTTTGGTGAGTGTTTTTCTATGTCATTTAGCAATCCTTGAAAAAATGATTCTTTTAAATGATAGTGTGCCATTCCATTATATGGATGCACCACAATTTATTTATATTCTAGTTGGCATTTAAGTTGTTTTTCAACCGTTTTGTTATTATAAATAGCACTGTGATAATGATGATTGTATATAAATCAATTATTTTCCTTTAGGATAATTTCTAGAAGTGATATTGTTGAACCAAGTGATACTTATATTATTAGCTCTTTTGATACATATCACTACATTTTTCTCTTAGAATTGCACACCAATTTACTATCCTTTCGATGCATAAATATCAACATTTCTTCATGCTGCTGTTAAAAAAAGCCTTTGCCAATCTGATAGACCACAAAGGCATTTCACTATCGTTTTAATTAGAATTAGTTAGATTGTTAGGATGGCTCAATATGTTATCATATACATAGTAGCTATATGTACTTCTTTTTTTATTACCTACCTGCACATGATTATAATGGTAGGAAGAGCCATTCTGCCCAGGTGTCCACATGTTACAATGCTTGAAGGATTGCTTCAGGTGCAATCTCTATGTCATCATCAAAACGATTTGTTGAAATAATATGAATGAGTACCTATATATATACACCCATATATATGTGTGTAGAAAAGTGTATATTTATGCATCTACATAGGTGAGTATATATATATGTGATATTATATATTTACACACATATACCTATGCATAGGTACACACACACACACACACACACATATCTCCTGTAGGATTTTAATATGAGTGTTTAACAAGTTCTTTTTATATAACAAGGTGATTTAAGATATTTTTAAAAAATCAATGGTCATCAAAGGAGAACGGCAGATCTCCCTCATACCTGCCGTTAATAATAATAGCCAATATTTGTCTTACACTTGCTAAGCACTTTACAAACAGTGTCTTATTTAACCAGCTTCATGAAGTAGGCATTTGTTTCTGTGTTTTGCATGACTACCTGAGTCTTAGATGTCCTGGGCACATTAGCTGAGGTCGCATAGCTATTGGTTGAGAAAATTGGAACTGAAGCTCACGTCAAAGCTGCTTTCAAAGTCTACCTTCTGAACATTATGCTCTGGGACTTTTCCTTACTCAGTGGTTTGTAACCCTGTCGCACATTAAGATCACTGGAGAACTTTTAAAAAGTACTGATGCCAAATCATATAATGCAGACAAAATGCTTCAGAATCTCTGGGGAGGGGGTGCCCAATCATTTGTATGTTATAAAGCCTTCCTAAGTAATTGTAATATGAGGCGAGGGTTGAGAGCCACTGCTGGTAATTATTAACCAGTGTGGCTAAGGGAATATTCTTAATTTGTCAAGTTCGAATTCTCAATGTTCCATGCTATTCATATCCCATCTGTGTGTTGGAACAAATCCCTTTCTCTCAACTCAATTCAGTGTTCTTATTACTTCTCTCTCTGTCTCTACCCCTTTACCCCCCATCTCTCTCTCTCTCTCTCTCTCTCTCTCTCTCTCTCTCACACACACACACACACACACACACACACTCACAGAGGCACAGACATGCTCTAGCTCAGAATCTCTGTTCATACAAGTGGTAGTAGGGATGCCAGACCCAAAATGGGGTGTATTCTCTGGATACCAAGGTCAAACAGAGGTAGAACATCACTCATTAAAAGACTGCAATGGATTAAGCCAAAAAAAAAAAAATGATTTGAAAGGCAAATCTTAGGAGAGCCTAAATCAAAAGTTTGGCAGAGAGCTTTCTATCCAAAGAAGCAAGTCAGAAAGAGAGAATCTGGGGATGAGGCGTCTGGGGAAGGAGATCAGATGGTCTGAAAGGGGGATTTTTATAAAGCATCTGTGATACTGGATATGAGAAGAAGGTCAGCTATCAATGCAGAGGTCACAAAATGTTGGCTCATAGATGGGCTTTGTTAGCCTTTCACTGACATTTCCAAAAAACGGAGTCAAAGTTAAAACTAGGAGATTGCCCATACAAATTGAGATTCCAGCTTAAAAACACTCTGAAGACTTGGCAGCATGAGGCCATTGTTTTCACGTGGCAGCAATCCAAAGCTCTGGGGAGTGGCTGCCCACCTTCAATGGAATAGGGGGTGTAGTCTAGTCATCCACAGCCCCCACAGGGCTCATGACACTTACGTAGGCCTAGGCGCTGTGACTGTCAGTATGGATGTGTTAGCATTTGTGGCTTCAGATTTAAAATTCCAAACCAGCCTCGACATGAAGTAGTCACTGAACATCAACTTTCATTTTTGACTTTTATGGCAGCCTGCACATCCTTCCAAGTATCTCTACAAGGTGTTATGGCTGCCTGCTTCATGGGTTAATGGGACTGGCTGCAGAGCACTCTGACTCCTTATCTCTCATTCACTGAAGTGCTGTGTTGCTCTGCTGTGTTCTCTCCTGCTGTGATCTCCCTGTGTAGTTGGCATTCAGTGTTCAGAACCCCTTTCTGTCCAAGTCTGAGCAAGGGATGGGTCCCCCATGTACCTGATTGTGCATCATCCCCTGTAACTGCCCCCTACTCTTGTAGCATCAGACAATGACTGAAGCATGTTCACATCCCTAGGGCTATCCCAGCATCTGTTTGCCTTTTCATAACTACTTTTCCTGTGAATTTTGATATGTAAATTCCTATAGGAAGTCAAATGAACTTCTAACTATTCCTTTCATGAATAAGCTTTTTCCCCCCTTCCCTCTCCTGCCCTCCTCTCCCTTTTACCTGCTTCCTTCCCCTCTCCTCCCCTCCCTTTCCCTTCTCCACCCTTCCCTTCCCTTTCCTTTTCTGAGTTGGCCTAACCTCTTTTTTTGAAAGTTTGTTCCCATATTTTTGTTTAAGGGCATAGTAATCAAGTTCTTTAAATCTGGCTGTCCAGTTTAGGGAAAGGTCTGAATGTTCTGAACTTTGTACTCTTTCTGGCAAGGTTTTTCCTCCCTAAAGACATCAGTAAAGCAAAGGGAAAATGATCAGATATTTTCATAGTGTTTCCTCTGGAGAGAGCAAGAGCCTTGGAGTCTCTGTTTATTGCAAAAATAAATAAGTGATCAAACACACACACCAATAAAAACATAAATCCCAGTGAAACTTGTTGCCATTTATAGGTTGGAAAGGCTAAATTCTTCAACCATGTACTTCAAGTTTGTTTTATTCATTCTATTAAAAATTTTAAGTGTGGAGAAAAAATACCCCGACTTGGATATAAAGTAGAAGGATGGCCACATGTCTTTGTTGTCATACTCAAGTATTGTCTAGGGGAGTTGTACCTTTGTTTCACTTACTATTTAGTATTGGTTAGGGCTCAAATTCTGTGAAATCAGATGTTAACCTGTAGACTTATCAGGTGGAAGTGATTTTTGCCCAGTAGAGATACACATGATTTTTCTCCTTTAGGAAAGGTAGTGACAAACATTATGGTTTTATTGCCCTAGTAACCAGTTTTATCTCTAACTTAACAATCTTATTACAGCATTATTTCCTTCAATACCTGTATTTGCTCAGTATCTCTAATTCTCTTTGAACCAGCTTTATTTACCATTCTGTTAGTTCCTCCATTAATGAGTAAGTTTTTGAAGCATGTTTATTTGCTATTTGTATGAGAGTCACGTTTCTTAAATTAAAAAAAAATGAGACTTTGACACGAGCCTTATCCCCGAAAAAAATTTTAGAGGTCCCTAACCTCCTGTTCACATATGGAACTTCTTTCCTTCCTTGCTGTGGGCTGCATCAGGCAAAATTTTGAAAGTGCTTTTGTAATTATTATAGAAGATGAACACTTCGTTGAGGGAGAGAGAACTGAGTAATTAACTTCCATTGAGGGGCAGAAAAACCAGATGAAGTTACCACTGATAAAGCAAATGTCATTTAAAGATGCCTCTTTATCACAAACACGACCTCCATTGCTGCCATGGAGAGGTTCACATCTGCTGGGGGAAAGTGGGATATTTGCTGCATTTCTCTTTTGGCACAGGAGTCTTTCTTAGCTTCTCTTTATTCACTCTATTCCACTTCCACACACCGTCGGATCTGAGAGGAGGCTCAGAAGACCATCTGGCCTATGTCAGTAGAGAGTATCAGCAAGGCTGTCTAATAAATATGTTCCTGAAAGATTGGGGATAAATTCAATTTAATAAAAAACTTGTTTCAAATGACCTGAGATGTTTGCTTTATTGCAGAAAGAATGAATGATTTAATAATTGTAAATAAAGCTGTATAGCTCTTCTTTAAAATGGTGGTAGGTCCTGTTTAAATATTGTTAAATATAGTACTTAAAAAAATATTTGCCTGGTGGTGGTTATTGAGGGCACGAATTCCACGGAGCACTGGGTGTGGGGCATAAACAATGAATCTTGGAACACTGAAAAAATAAATTATCAAGAGTTGCAAAAAAAATAAGAAATAAAGAATATGGGAATAGGTTTGGAAAGTAAAACAGTAATGAATTACCTGCGACATAATATAATAAAAAAAGTGAAAATGTTTTGCAAAGCACGTCATGTTATATCTTCACACCAATGTTATTTATTATCAATATAGTAATAAAGTATATAACCTAAATGTCCTCGATTCTACAAATAACTGAGGAGATCATCAATTTTTAGATATTCAAATAAAATAACTTGAGTCCATTTCGCATATCTGGCACTAATAAACCTAGTCCCCTCCTAAATATTTCTGAGAATTCCAGGAGAGTGGATGTCAACTGCAAACCCCAGTTATTGGTTTCTTCTGGACTGCTTCTGGCTCTTGAGTTGGTTTTCTCCCTGGTCTCCTCTCCATACTGCTGTATTGCCTTCTGTCTTTCTGTAGTCCGACTGACTCATCAACATGATCACAGCACCTCCTTTATTTCTCCAGAAAATCCTAAAATAAATCTGACTAAGTTAGTAGTTACTAAAGGTTTGCTGAAGCCAGTGGAGAAGAATGGAGAGGAATTAAGATACAAAATTGGAAAAAACTCGAAATACTTTCTCTTTAGTTGCTGTGTCTCACCATATTTATGGAGTCTACTTTCCCTTCCCAGGAAAGTAGACCTTTTTTTGACCCTTTTCCAGATAGAACTGAAAATCATTTAAAATTTGATCATACTCCACCTCACAGAATTTTATATTAGTATAAAGAGAACTTTAATTCACTTTCTCTGTATCTTCCCATTGTAGCCAATACCTTGGGTCTTACCTTTCCTAAGCAACAGCCCTCTAAAGTTTTATTCCCCTAAACAAAAGACTGCTCCCTTCTTAGGAGCACCCTTCACCCTCCTCCAAGGAATGTGGAGCTGCGCTAACCATTTTTTTTTTCTCCCAACTGTACTAAGATCAGCTGAATGGAAGAAATACATTGCCAAGGGTAAGAAGACTCCAAAACAAGTTTTACTATATTGATGCTGCTTCCTAGATAATTTGATTTTTCTATATTAATAATGTGTCTGATAACCTTGCTGAATTCACCCATTATTCTAAGTTTGTGGAGTGTTTTGAATATTTTATGTATACAAACATTTTCAATGACAGTTTTGCATTTTTTAATGGAAACTTTATACTTTTAATTAATTTTTCTAGCCACATCACAGAAACTAACCACTAACACAAAGTTGTCAGAAGTGACAATTGTGGACATCTTTGTCTGGTTCAGTCTGAAAGTCAGGGGGAAGTGTTTGATATTCTGACTCTATTTATATTGTTAGAGGGAGGTTTTTGGATCACCGCTTTATCAGATTAAGGAAGTATCCTTCTAGTTATAGTCCACTGAGGTTCTTCTTCTTATTATTATTATGAATGACCATGGAATTTTATCAAATACTTTTTCTTAATCTACAGAGTTCATTATATATTTATCCTTTATTCTGTCAGTGTGGTGAATTGCATAGGTAGGTTTTGAATGCATCAATCTTGCATTCCTGTGATAAACCACACTTGGTGGATTTGATTTGTTTTTGTTTTGTTTTGAATTTTTTGTCTTGGTCTGACAGAAAAATCAGCCTATAATTTTACTTTCTTGTCATATCTTTGATAGATTAAGGTCCTAGGGCCTCATAAACGCGTTGGGAAGTATAGCATCGCCCCTTGCTTCTCTACAGAGGTTGTCTAAGAGGGGTATGATTTCTTCCTTAAATGTGTGGAAGAATTTACCAGTGATGCCACATGGAACTAGAGTTTTCTTTGTGGGAAGGTTTTAAACTATGGATTCAATTACTTTGACAGCTACAGGACTACTTCAGTTTGCTGTTGTGTATGTGTGTGCGTGACTGTTTCAGTAAGTTGTGCTTTTCAAGGAATTTCTCCATTTCATCTAAGTGTTCAAATGTTTTGGCATAAAATTATTCATAATATCCTTTTATCATCTTTTTAGGATATATTGAATCCTGAGAGTCACATTTTATCTTCTCTTTCTCCATCTTTTTCTTTTTTCTTGGTAAGTCTTGCTAGGGGCCATCAGTTTTATTAAGTCTTTCTGAAGAACTTATTTTTGACTTTGTGGGATTTTCTCTCTTGTTCACGTGTTTTCTATTTGATGGCTCCCTGCTCTTATCTTTATTCTTTCCTCCCTTTATTTGTGCTTATTTTCCAGTGCCTTCTAGAACCTTTTATGGATACTTGGATTATTGATTTTCCAACCTCTCTTCTTTTCCAATATAAGCTGTGGCAGACATGGAGATTGCCAATTTGGATAACCTTTCAAAAAGCACCTGCCCAGTTGCTCTGAGTATGGTCTTCTGACAGTTGCCAGCTGTTATCTCCCTCAGGGTCTACTCTGGTTTTTAAGCCAAGGCCATATTGTTCTTGGAGAAACTTCCTGACCGATGTTCGAGCAAAGCAGTGGTAACTGATTACATGCTTTTCTTAGGGTAGCTCCCAGCCAGTGACTGAAATAGATAGTGGGACAAGGGGTCTTTTAAAGGGCAGTCTTTGCTCTGATACTCCTTTTGGGGCACAGAGTCTTGAGGTCAAATGACCATTGTGGTGTGATACAGGATAAATTCCTGAGGAAGTTATGGAGATGTTAATAAAACATGGCATTCTTAGGGACAAAAAAGCTGGTACCCAACAAAGGTATATGTATTATGACTTCTGATCATTTTGGGGGCATTTTCTAATGACCTTAAAAAAACTTGACTTCTAGTTTTACTGCCTATTTTGTGTGATTTCAATCCTTTGAAATTTGTTGAGACTTGCTTTCTGGCCTGGAATGCAGCCCATCCTGATCAATGTTCCATGTGCTCTTGAAAAGAAGCTGCAGTTTACAGTTGTTGGATTTTGTGTACCACAGGTCAATTTGATCAACTTGGTTAATCATATTGTTTAAGTTTACTATATTCTTGCTGGTATTTTTACCTGTTTGGTCTATCAGGCATTGAGAGAGAGTGTTAAAACCTCCAATCGTTCTACCCAAATACCTACACATTGATGTTTATAGCAGTTTTATTAAAAATTTCTAAACTTTGAAGCAATCAAAATGTCCTTCAGTAGGTGAATGTATAAATGAATTGTGGTACATCTAGATAATGGGATATTATTCAGTGTTAAAAAGAAATGAGCTACTGAACTATAGAAAGACATGAAGGAACCGTAAATGTATATTATTAAGTGAAAGAAACCAATCTGAAAAGGGTCTATACTGTACATTTCCAACTAGATGACATTCGGGGAAAAACAAAATAATGAAGACAGTGAATAACAATGCAGCAGCGGTTTCCAGTAGTTAGAGGGGAGAGAGGGATGAATAGGCAAAGCAAGAGGATTTTAAGGACAGTGAAACTATCCTTTATGATCCTATAATGGTGGATACCTGCCACTATACAGTCATCTACACCTGCAGAACAAAGAATGAATCCTTAGTTAGGTTAATTATGGACTTTAGGTGATAATGATGCATTCATTAAGGTTTATTGATTGTAATGAATGTATCACTCTGGGAGCGAGGGGAATGTTGATAATGCATATGTTATGAATGGGTGGGGCAAGAGGGTATATTGGAAATTTCTGTATCTTCCTTTCACTTTTGCTATGAAAATAAAACTGCTCTAGGAAATGATGTACATTAAAAAAGTCAAGGGAGGGAGATTTGACTGGGAAGGCGTTTTAGAGGAGCTTCTGTGTTACAAATAATGTTCTTTTCTTGAATGGGTGTGTTCACTGTGTGTAAATCATTAAACTGTATACTCGTGAAAGCGATTCTCAATTATGACCGGAAAAGAAAATCTATTTCTCTTTTTAGCTCTGTTATTTCCTTTTTATATTTTGAAGCTGTTAGATGTATATCAATTTGTGATTTCTATGTTGTCCTACTGAATTTACCTTTTATCATCATGAAATATCCCTCTTTATCTGGTAATACTCTTTGCCCTAAATGCTACTTTTCCTAATAACAACATAACTTCTCTAGCTACCTTTAGTTAGTGGTTCCATGGTATATATTTTTTATCTTTTTATTTCCAACTTTGTAGATAGCATGTAATTGCATCTTGTTTGTATAATTCATTTATAGTTTAAGTACACTATGGTCATTAAAATTGGGCTGTATGATATATCAGTTCTTTATAATGCACTGAAGTCCAACATGTAATAAATTTTTGTAAATGTTGAATGTGTGTTCGGACGTTACGTGCTATGCATTTAAAACAATGAACATTATTTATTGTGGTGTTCTAACATTTTGTATCTTTTCTGATTTTAATGTTTGTTTCCTTAATTTACCAAGTACTGACAGAAAAGTAAAATTTCCTACTATAAATGTGGACTTGTCAGTTTCTCTTTGTAGATTTGTCAATTTCTACTTCATATACTTTGAGGCTGGCTGTGTTAATAACTGCATACAAATTTAGAATTGTGTTGAGTTGAGACTTTTTATCATTTTTAAGTGACATTCTTTATTGCTAGTAATGTCTTTTGCCTTAAAGGTTGTGTTTTGTGATATTGATATAACTACTCAGATTTTTAAATTTTTTTATTTGAATTTTTATTAAATTATAAATTTAAAAATATAAAAATAATACATTATTTTATTTATTTATTTATTTATTTATTTATTTATTTATTAGCTGCAGATAACTTTTTTTTCCACTCTTTATTACGTTCAGGTAGCCACTGCATAGTACATCATTAGTTTTTCATGCAGTGTTCAATGGTTCATTAGTTGCTATATAATGTATTATTATTTGTTTCAGGGGTACAAGTCTGTGAATCATCAGTCTTACACAATTCACAGCAATCACCATAGCACATAATCATCCCCATGTCCATCACCCAGCCACCCCATCCTTCCCACTGCCCTCTCCTTCAGCAACCCTCAGTTTGTTTCCTGAGATTAAGAGTCTCTTATGGTTTATCTCCCTCTCTGGTTTCCTCTTGTTTCATTTTTACCTTCCTTTCCCCTGTGATGCTTTGTCTTGTTTCTCAAATTCCTCATATCAGTGAGATAATATGATAATTATCTTTTCTGATTGACTTATTTCACTTAGTATAATAGCTTCTAATTCCATCCAGATCATTGCAAATGGCAAGATTTGGGGGGTTTTGATGACTGTATAATATTCCACTGTGTATATAGACCATATATTCTTTACCCATTCATCTGTTGACGGACATCTAGGTTCTTTCCATAGTTTGGCTATTGTGGACATTGCTTCTATAAACATTGGGGTATACGTGCCCCTTTGGATCACTACATTTGTATCTTTAGGGTAAATACCCAGTAGTGCAATTGCTGGGTCATAGGGTAGCTCTATTTTCAAATTTTTTAAAAAGATTTTATTTATTTATTTGAGAGAGAGAGTGAATGAGAGAGAGAATGAGGGGGAGAAGGACAGAGGGAGAAGCAGACTCCCTGCAGAAGTGGGAGCCCGATGTGGGGACTCAATCCCGGGACTCCAGGATCATGATCTGAGCTGAAGGCAGTGGCTTAACCAACTGAGCCATGCAGGTGCCCCTATTTTCAACTTTTTAAGGAACCTCCATACTATTTTCCAGAGTGGTGGCACCAGCTTGCATTCCCACAATGTAGGAGAGTTCCCCTTTCTCTGCATCCCCACCAACACCTGTCATTTTCTGACTTGTTAATTTTAGCCATTTTGACCTGTATGAGGTGGTATCTCATTATGGTTTTTATTTGTATTTCCCTGATGCTGACTATTCAGATTTTTTGTTAGTGTTTATTTGGTTTTTCATATTTGACTTTCATGTATTTGTATGTTTACATTATTTACCTTTCTTTTAATAATACAGTGACCTTGAAATACATTAACCCTAATCATCTCCATTCCAAATCATATACAACAGTTTTCCAGTGTTTTACTTGTAGCCTATTTTCCAACTTTTCATAATTATTGTTTGACAAAAATAAATGTTTGTTTGAGTTTACCTACATGCACACCAGAATCTTTGCTCACCATTCCTTCTCGGATCTCATACCTTCTATCTGTGATCATCTTTATTCTGCCTGAAGTACAACATTTAGAATTTAATTTACTGAGAATTTTTTGACAACAAACCTTTAATTTTTGTTTGTCACAATAGTCTGTTCTCCCTCTTTGAAGGTTATTATTCTGGTTATAGAATTCTATCTGACAATTATTTTTTCTTTCAGATTATTGAAGATATTCCATTATCTTCTTATTTCCATTGTTGCTATGAGAGGTTAGCAGTCAGTCTAATTGTTATTATTTTGTTGGTAATGTCTTTGACTTCTTTCTATCAGTGTTCTGAAATAGCACTATAATAAGTCAGATATTGATTATGGGGTATATTTTTTGGGCTTCTACCTGAGCATTGGTGTATTTCAATAATTCTGGAAAATTCTCAGCTTTTATCTGTAGAACATATTCTATTACCCTATTGTCTTATTCTTAAACTCTTAATAGATAGGAGATAAGACCTTTAATTGTTTTTGTTTATTAACCTCTATCCCAAGGTACAGATTTTAGATATCTTGGTAACACCTTGCTTTCTGTCAAATCTTTGATACCTTTACAAATATTTTTTAGAACCAAATCAGACAATGCTATAATTTTTGCTCCAACCACCAAACAAAATTTAGAAAACTCAGGAGGAAGTTTCTTGTATTCACCCATATTTTGGCTTATTATGTTCTTTTTTTACATCCTGATAGTCCAATATTCCTTCTTTTATAATTTCCTTCCTGTTTACAAAACATCTTTTCGCCTTTCTTTAGGGTAGGAGTGCTGGTGATAAATTTGCTTTGTTTTCCTTCTGAGAATGTCTTAATTTTCCATTTATTCCTAAAGGATGTTTTCCCTAGGGATATAACTTTCAGTTCACAGGTTTTTACTTTTTCTTTCAGATCTTGAAAAATATTGGGCCAAATCCTTTTGGCTTCCATATTTTCTTTATGTTCTCAACTTCTACAACCATATTTCTAGTCCCAGCCTCTCCCCGGAGCTTCAGGCTCTTATTTCCTGTTGTCACTGGACATTTTCACTTGAAAGCACCATAAGCATCTTTAACATACATTCTTATTATTACACCTAATCTATACCTTCAAAACGGCTTCATTTTTCTTTAAAAAATTATTTTTGTGGGGAGGACTTATTTTTCTAACCAATTCTGTATTGCTGGCAAGAGATTAGCCCCATATTTTTTTAAGCCAGGATTTTTACTCTTTTCTCATTGAATTGGTCCATAAAATTTACTCATTCTTTAAGGGCATTAGAATTTGACTTATTTTCCTGTTTTTTGTTAGTTTTTACTGTGAACTGTTCACATCTGCTAGAAATTTATCTATGGAGATTATTTGAGGCGTGGGTTGAAGTTGAAGACTTGCATTTTTTCTGACCAGTCATCTTGGAGCAATACCAACCAATAACCACCTCAAGTTAACTTTTCATTTTGAGGTTTTTCAGGCTACTTAGGTAAAAGGAACCCAAATCCACGTGAAGTTCAATTCTGGTTATGAATTCCCAAAGGATTACTTTGCTTTTGTTTCTTCTAACTCTAGGACTGAGAGTCAGTTTCCCTGCTGTGCCCTTCTGCACAGTGGGGCTTCACCGTGAGTCCAAGTTTTTTATGAGAATCTCAGTTTCAGTCCCTATCTGGGGTATGCTCCAGACTTTAACTTCTGTCCCCTCTACTGGTGCAATCATTTTAAACTGCAAGTTCAAGGATTTTAGGTTTTGCCAAAATTTTCCAGGAAGGATGCCGGCTTTGGCACTTCAGGTTTCTGGTTTCACCTCACTTTGGAGATTGGCATGTACTTTACACAAGCTTAATGTTTAAAGAAAACTTTAAAAGATTTCTTATCCAGTGTATGAGTTTTTTTATTTGGGTGAGTTATTCAGGGTATCCAATCTGCCATACTGCTGGAAAAAGAGATTTCTCACAATATATGATTTTCTGTTATAAACTCTTATCTTTTTAGCATGTGTCTCTTAGCTGAATATGTCACAGCCATAAATATTTAATGATTAAACAGTTTTTTTTATCCTTACTAGGGGACTTTTCTCTGAATTGTTTAAAACTTCTACTTTCAATTTACTGTCAGATTTCTTTCTTCCTCTTAACCCTATAATATAGAATAGGCAATTGAAAAATGACCCTCTAAAACCTGTGCAGTCAGCCTGATATGATTAGACATCATGACAGTGATGTAGCTTAATTTTTTTTTTCTGCATAATCATCTTGAGTTCTTTGCCTCTGGGTTGAGAACTTGGAGGTCAGAGGTGATTTATTTTCTTATTTACACTTAAAGTGAAGGAGAAAACCATTCTATACTTAGCTGGAAGTGTTCATGAGAAATACAGTCTCTCAAAAATCAAGTGGGTGTGTGGGGATTAGAAATGAGTCTGGAATGGCTTTAGAAAGGTTATTCTAGCCAATTTAACAGAATTCAAGGAAATATATTCAAGTGGAAGAAAGTTGCCTTTCTCCAGATCTACTGAGCATTATTCTGGGATCAGGAGATGGTTCAGGAAGATGTAAGTATGCCCAAGTACACACACGCGCTCTCACACACTCACATACTTACACAGACATACACGGTGCAAACATACACACAGAATTACGTAGTTATAGAAGTTGGGGGAATTCTGACAAGTGAATTGCTGGATTTCATTTTTTATTTTATCATTTTGTCCTAATTCTCAAAGTAATATGTGCTTATTAGAAAAGCATTGGAGAGGCCAGAAAAATAACCCATAATGCTATTTTTTAGTTAAAAACAATGGCAACATTTTGGTGCATTTCTTTTTCTGCATTTATTAAATATAGATCAACAGGTACATGCAATTACACTTGATTCTGCTTTTGTCTTCCACTGAACTATTTTATATAGGGACATCCTAATGTTTATAAATAATGCTTTCATCATAGTAAATATACTTTCACGTGGGTTCACAGTTTCCTCTTATTAGACATTGAAGTTTTACAATTTTTTCAGTAATACAATGAGTTGCTGTTGTTATATCTCCCTGTGCCCTCTCTCTTGGTCATAGAAAAATAATTAAGGGTTGCTCTCAGTTTCAAGTGTCAGTGAAATCCCTGAGAGGTTCAAGTTCAGCTGTCAATCTATTATTACCCCAACATTCTCCCTGGGGGTTTCCCACTTTCATCCCTTGCCCTCATCCTGGCCACAGTAATTTTTTCAAAGTATTTCTCTCAACCACATGTGGTATGTGTTCCCCTTGGAGGAGTTTTGTAAATTAAAAAAAAAAATTCTCCATCTCATTATATTTCAAGTGCTATTTTAAGCTCCCTGTTGTATAATGTGATACATTAGTGCCTGGGCACCATTTGATGATGACTTGTGAAAGTCCTGGATTATTCTAGATCCACCCTGTAGATGAACATTTGAAATATGGCTAGTTAAAACTGGATGTCCTGTAAGTATAAAATACACATTGAATTTCAAAGGCATAGTATGATAAAAAGAACACAAATTATTTTATTGGTAATGCTATTAATGTTGATTACATGATAGTATTTCAGATAGGCTGAATTTACTGAATATTTTATTAAAATTAATTTAATCATTTTTATGTGTTTTTATTGTAGCTACTAGAAAATTTAAAATTATATATGTGGCTTGTGTTTGTGACTGGTACTGTATTTCTGTTTGAAAGGCCAATTTAGAGCCGAGAGTTGGAGGCTGGGGCACCAAACTAACATTCCCTCTCTGGAAAGCGCCTCATCCGCCTGCTCTCTACTCAAGCCTCCAGAATCCTGGGTAAGGGGAAAAAAATGTCAGCGGAGCTCTTCCTGACTCGCTTTCTCACAACACCCAACCCCACCACAAAGCATGTAGAAACACAGTGTTAGGTAGTGGATAAGAAAATTAACTTGGTTAGTTGGTTATGCTATTTTATTAATTGTAAAGTCCATTCTGCATCAAGTTGGTTGAATGACAGATACTCCCAGGTGGAATAGATGTAGTAGTAAAGTACTCACCAAATGCTCCGTGTCTTTGGGCTTTGGCTGCAGCTTTGAGTCATTTTCTTCTTTTCCACCTGACTTCAATCACTCCTTTGCAAAAGCCACAGAGCTCCCTTGTGCCTACTTTTAGGAATTCAGAGCTGGGACTCCATACACTTTTTTGCCATTTCAACTGCCAGGCAGATAAAAAATGAGGCATAGCAGACAGAGCTCCCTGCTGGAGGAGGCACATTTGGGTTCAGGAGAAGCCTGAGATAACTAAGGCAATTCCTTTAGATCCAGCAGTTTCCTAGACCTGCCAAGACACTTCAGCCTCCTAGATGGCTCAAGGACTTAGGCAGGAAAAGTTGAGTTAATGAGTGATGGTTGACATTCAGTTCCGAACCCTGCAGCAGCAGTGTGTCTGTGCTCAGGCCTTCATCGGGTGATGGCCCAATGACAGCACAGAACTGTTCGACTGGGAGCCACCCCTGGCTGTGGCTGCAAGTGGATCCTGGTTTCTGCTCTCTTGGGGCGGGACTTTAGGAGCAGCTGAGGGCACTAGTAACCCTAACCCATTTATAAAGCTGGTCAAACATTTGGTTGGACATTCCAACCAAATGTCCTTCATGCTTTCAATTATTTTTGTTGGGAATTTCTGTTTGCACACAGTTGTATTTCTTGCCATGTTTGTTTAGTTTCTTTTTCTGTTGGCCTCTTTCCTTCAGACTGGTAGTGGCAGGCTTTATGGTGGCTTGATGCCAGTTGAGTCTTTTCCAGGTATGGCTGTAGGGGCCTGGAAGATTCCCCTCTGAAGTGGGAACTTTCAAGCTGCTCAATTCCTGGGAATTGAAGTCTGGGAGAAAAGACACATGTTGGGTATTCTCCACTCCTGCATATAACGAATATGTGGGTACCCTCTTCTCTGGACTAAGCTCCAGGCTGACCTCTGAGAACTTAGAAGAATTAGCTGAAAATCCACCCTTGTAGACTCTTACAGCCCATGAAAAGTGATGAGTGCCATTAAAGAGCTACACACAATGAGTGCCACTAAAAAGCTATCAGCTGGGCCAGGAGATAGCTTTGAGGAAACAGGAATAGAAGAAGGAATTGTGGGTATTTTGTGAAGGAGAAATTTGTGCTGCCATTGAAGGATAGGTATGACTTGGCTCTATCTATAGCAGTGTTTCTCAACCTCAACACTATTGACATTTTAGACCAGGTAACTCTCTATATTCTCTAGAATATTCTCTATTCTAATTCTCAGGGGACTGTCTGTACACTGTAAGATTTTTTAGCAGCATTGCAGGCTTCTACTCATGAGGTACTAGTAGGTCCCCATCCTGTTATGACAAAAAATGTCTCCAGACATTGCTAAGTATTCCCTACAAGAAAAAAAAGTCTCCTGGTTGAGAACCATAGCTCTAAAAGAATAGGCAAAAGAATATTCCAGAAAGAGTTAAAAAATGAGCAAAGGAGAAGTCTGGGATAGACAGCAGGTGAATAAATTTGGCCTGGAATGAAGGGTATGTGAAAAGAACTCTCAGAACAGGGGAAAAGTAGAGTGTAAGCTCCACAGAGTAAGTGTTTGGGTGTGTGTGTGTGCGTGTCTCTCTCTCTCTCTCTCTGTGTGTGTGTGTGTGTGTGTGTGTGTGTGTGTGTGTGTGAATCTGTTTTGTTCCATGGGTGACCCCAAACACCTAGAATAGAGTCTGGCACATACTTGAAACTCAGCAGTGTTTATAGAGTAGAAGAGTCTAGGATCATGTAATAGAAAGTTGAGCACTGGGTTGAGAAGTATTGGTTTTTTTCTGTAAGTAACCTGGAGACACTTGAATGTTGTGGAGTAAGAGAAAGAGGTGACCTGTTCTAGGTACTGGGAATCAGACAGTCATATGTCAGGAAGATTGGAGAAGAATATGACCCCAGGAAATGGCCAAAAGGCTGCTGCAAGAGTCCATACAAGAGATAATAGGGGTTTGGCTACAGATAGCATGTGGAGGGGGATGAGGAGAAGCCATCCAGGACAGATTAGAAAATGGGAATGGGGTGGAGAAAGAATGGCAATGCATAAAAGTAGGAAACACAGAACAAAGAGGAAATGTGGGAAATAATTTAATTTTTTCCCTTTAAAGAAGTATCAATACTAAATCCTTCTCAAACTCTTCCTAAAAGTTGAAGAGAAGGGAATACTTCCAAAATCATTTTACAAAGGCAGCATTATTAAATACTGAAGCCAGACAAAGTCACATAGGAAAAGATTACAGGCCAATATTCTTGATGTGCATACATGAAAAACCTTGAAAAATATCAGCAAAATTCAACAGCACATTAAAGGTATCATACACCATGATCAAAAGGATTTATCTAGGGATGCAAGGATGGTTCAATGTATGCAAGTCAATAAATGTGATAGATACATCACATAAACAGAATGAAGAATTTAAAAATCATATGATTATTTCAATAGAGGCAAGAGAAAGCATTTGATAAAAATTCAACACCTTTTCATCATAAAAGTTCTCAACAATTCAGGGGCACCTGGGCTCAGTTGGTTAAGTGACTGCCTTCGGCTCAGGTCATGATCCCGGAGACCCAGGATCGAGTCCCACATCGGGCTCCCTGCTCCGTGGGAAGCCTGCTTCTCCCTCTCTCACTCCCCCTGCTTGTGTTCCCTCTCTGGCTGTGTTTCTCTCTGTCAAATAAATAAAATCTTAAAAAAACCCCAAAAAACAAAAAACCATGTATATTCCTTAATTTAAAAAAACTTTATTGATTAAAAAAGGCTTCCTCTGAGCTTTCAGGGAGTGATAATCTTTTTGATGGAAGAGGGTCTTGATTCCATGATGATGGCTACTGACTGATCGGGTTGGTAGTTGCTGGAGGTTGGGTGGCTGTGGCAATTTCTTAAAATAAGACAACAATGAAGTTTGCTACATCCAACTGATTCTTCCTTTCATGATTGATTTTATTATAGCATGCAATGCTATAATTTTTTAGCATTTTACCCACAGTACAACATCTTTCAGAATTGGGAGTCAAGCCTCTCAAATCCTGCCACTGTTTTATCAACCAAGTTTGTGCAATATTCTAAATCCTTTGTTGTCATTTCAACAATCTTCATAGCATCTTTACCAGTAATAGAGTTTATCTCAAGAAACAACTTTCTTTGCTCACCCATTAGAAGCAATTTCTCATACATTCAAATTTTATCATGAGATGGCAGCAGTTCAGCCACATCTTCAGGCTCCACTTCTGATTCTAGTTCTCTTGCCATTTCTACCACATCTGCATTCTTTCCTCCATGGAAATCTTGAACTCTTCAAAATCATCCATGAGGGTTGGAATCAACTTCTTCCATATTCCCATTCACATTGATATTTTGACCTCTTCCCCTGAATAACAACTGTTCTTAAAGTCATCAAGAATGGCAAATTCTTTCCAGAAGGTTTTCAATTTACTTTGCCCAGATACATCAAAGGAATCACTATGCATGGCAGCTATAGTCATATGAAATATATTTCTTAAATAATAAGACTTGAAAGTCAAAACTACTCTTTTTTTTAATTAAATCTTTTTTTTTTTTTAAAGATTTTATTTGACAGTGAGAAACACAGTTAGAGAGGGAACACAAGCAGGGGGAGTGAGAGAGGGAGAAGCAGGCTTCCCGCCGAGCAGGGAGTCCGATGCATGGCTGGATCCCTGGTCTCTGGGATCATGACCTGAGCCGAAGGCAGTTGCTTAACAAACTGAGCCACCCAGGCGCTCCCAAAACTACTCTTTGACTTATAGGCTACAGAATGGATGTTATGTTAGGAGGCATTTAAAAAAACATTAATCCCATTGTTCATTTCCATCAGAGTTCTTGCATGACTAGGCGCATTGTCAATGAGTAGGAATACTTTGAAAGGAATTTTTTTTTTCTCTCCTGAGCAGTAGGTTTCAACAGTGGGCTTAAAATATCCAGTAACCATGTTGTAAATAGAACGATGTCATCCAGGCTTTGTTTTCCGTTTATAGAGCATAAGAAGAGTAGATTTAGCATACTTCTTAAGAGTCCTAGAATTTTTGGAACATTAAGTGAATATTGGTTTCAACTTCGAGCCACCAGCTGCATTAACTCGTAATGAGAGAGTCAGTCTATCCTTTAAAGGTTTGAAGCCATGTTCTTCCAACAGAAAGCTGTTTCATCTCCATTGAAAATGTATTTTCTGGTGTAACCACCTTTATTATCTTACCTAGATCTTCTGGATAATTTACTATAGTTTCTACATCAGGACTTGCTGCCTTTCCTTGCACTTTGATGTCATGGAGGTAGTTTCTTGCCTTAAATCTCATGAACCAACCTCTACTAGCTTCACACGTTCCTTCTGCAGCTCACTCTCCTCTCTCAGCCTTCACAGAATTGAAAAGAGTTAGAGACTTTCTCAGGATTAGGCTTTGGCTTAAGGGAATGTTGTGGTTGGTTTGATCTTCTACCCAGACCACTAAAATTCTCCCCATATCAGCAATAAAGCTGTTTCTTTTTCTTATCATCCATGTGTTCATTGGAGTAGCACTTTTAATTTCCTTCAAGGACTTTTCCTTTGCATTCACAACTTGGCTAACTCTTTAGTGCAAGAGGCCTAACTTTTGGCCTCTTTTGGCGTTCAACACACATTCCTTATTCAGCTTAATAATTTCTAGCTTTTGATTTATGGTGAGAGACATGTGACTCTTCCTTTCATGTTAAACACTTAAGGGCCATTGCAGGGTTATCAATTGGCCTAATTCCAATATTGTTGAATTTCAGAGAATAGCAAGACCTGAGGAAGGTGAGGTCTGATACTCCAGTGGATTATCAGTGATAATGAGTGGATTATCAGAACACTCAAAACCTCTATGGATTAAGTTTGCTGTCTTATATGGCCATATGGTGGTTCATGGCACCCCGAAACAATCAAAGTAGTAACATCAAAGATCGCTGATCATAGATCATCATAACAAATATAATAATCATGAGAAAAGTTTTAAATATTGTGAGAATTACCAAAATGTGACATAAAAACGGAGAGTGTGCAAATGCTATAGAAAATGATGCTAGTAGACTTGCTGAACCACAAACCTTTAATTTGTGTTAAAAAAGCATTATGTATGAAGTGCCAGAAAGTGAAGTGCAATAAAACAAAGTATGCCTGTAAAAAGTATCTGGAGAAGAAAGGCAGAAGGAAAACTATCTCTGTGGATGACATAATCTATAGATAACTATATGACAACAAGAGATAACAAAACAATACTCCAAACTGTGAGAATTAATGAACAAATTCATGAAAGTTGCAAGATTAAAAGTTAGCATACAAAAATAAGATGTATTTCTATACACAATCAACAAACTGAAAAAATTAAGACATCAATCCCATTAATGGTAGCATCAAAAACAATAAAATATTTAGAAATAAATTTAACCAAAACCCATAAGATATTTATGAAAGGAATGGAAGAAAATACAAATAAATGAAAAGATAATTTGTGCTCTTGCTTTGGGAGAGTAAATATTGTTAAATATCCATATTACCCATGCAATTTACACATTCAATACAAATTTCCGAAAGGCATCAAAATTCCAAATGCATTTTCCACAGAAATAGAAAAAGCAATCCTAAAATTCATATGGCACAACAAAACATTTTGAATAGCCAAACCAATTTTGAGGAAGAAGAGCAAAGCTGATTTCAAACTATATCACAAAGTCTCAGTAATCAAAACAGTATGGTGCTGACATAAACAAAACAGGCACATACACCAATGTTATAAAACAGAGAGCCTAGAAAAAAAAACTCACACATACGTGGTCAGCTAATCTTTGACTAGGGCACCAAGAACACACAATGGAGTAAAGATAGTCTCCTCAATAAATGGTGTTGGGACAACTGCAAAGGATTGACCCTGGACCCCTATCTTATACCACTCATAAAAATTCACTTGAAATGGATTAAAGACTTAATGTAAGACCTGAAGCCATAAAACCTCTAGGGGGAAAACACACACAAACAAACATTGGTCTTCTTAACATTGGTCTTCTTAACATTGGTCTTTATAAACATTGGTCTTCTTAACATTGGTCTTTACAATGATTTTTTAGACATAACACCAAAAGCATAGCCAACAATAGCAAAAATAAATAAACAGGACTATATCAAATGAAAAAGTTACTGGGCAGCAAAGGAAACTATCAAAAAAGAAAAGGCAACCTATGGAATAAGAGAAAATATTAGCAAGCCGTATATCTAATAAGGGGTTAACATATAAAATACAGAAGGAACTTCTACAACTCACTGACAAGGAAGACTCCAAATAACCCAATGAAAAAAAATTGGCAGAGGATCTGAATAGACATTTCTCTAAAGGTGACATACAAATGATCAACAGGTATATAAAAGGCACTCCATATCATTAATCATCAGTGAAATGCAGATCAAAGCTACCATGAGATACTACCTCACATCTGTTAGGATGGCTATTATCAAAAAGATAAAAATAAATGTGAAGGAAAGAGAGCCCTTGTACCCTTGCTGGGGAGAACATACACTGACATGGCCACTCCAGAAAATAATATGGAATTTCCTCCAAAGATTAAAAGTAGAACTACCATATGATCCAGCAATCCCACTTCTGGATATATATCTAAAGGAAATCACATCAATATCTTGAAGAGCTATCTGTGTTCTGTGTTCATTGCAGCATTATTCACAGTAGCCAATATACTGGAAACAACTGTCCAACCATGGATGAATGGATTTGGAAAATGTGTATACACACACAATGGGATTTTATTCAGCCATAAAAAAGAGGAAATCTTGCAATTTCCAACAACATGGATAAGCCTTGAGGACATTATACTAAATGAAATAAGCCAGACACAGAAAGACAAATATGGTATGGTATCACTTATATGTAGAATTTAAAAAAAAATTGTGAACTGGCAAGTGTGGGGCTATTAAGAAAAAAGGACCAGGTCAGAATCTCTCACGGTGCGGATGTCTGTGGTATGCGCTGAGACTAGATGTTGTCCATTATTCTCCATTCTCATCTACTTCTACAATAACAGACCCCACATTTTTAGTTGGTTACAGGATTATTTGTCATTACATTATTGATTTTAAAGACTACTCCAGCTTCCTTTGTCATTAGGTGTTGCCACGAGACTAAGTTTTGCCCAGGAGATTTAAGAATAATTATCATGTAGTTGCTTTCAGGAACCTGTCCTAATAGACATTTGGCATGTCTCTATTGTCTTATTTTTTTGTCCCATATTCTGTCTTGTTCCTGGAATTCTGATGTGAAAGTCTGGAGTTAGAGCAGCCTCCTGGGATCACAAGAATGGCTCCTACGCTTTAAGGACTGAACAGTAGAAGCTGACATGGGGCCAGGGCTCTAAATGAATTTGTGGATCCCCAGATTTTGACACGAGGGAGAGATGAACTTCTGTCTTGTTTAAGCCGCTGTTATTATAAATATCTGTTGTTTGCAGCCAAACCTAATCCCACTGACCCAGTAGAAGGAAGAGCAGACAGGGAAGAACTGGCCAGAGAGTTTGATCAGGAGTAATTCGGTGTCATGGAAACCAAGGAAGTCAGAATTTCAGGGCAGTGACTGACACTATGGAAAAGGATGAAACCTAAAGGGAAAGATACTGTATTTGACAGCTTAGACATTTGACACTGGTAGTTTAAGGTAAACACTGTTAGTTAAGGTAGACCTAAAGGGAAAGATACTGTATTTGACAGCTTAGGTATTTGACTCTGGTAGTTTAAGGTAAACACTGTCCAGAATTAACTACAAACCAAACCACATGAAAAGCCTTTTCCTGGCATCTGCAAACACTCAGGGCCTGCCAGCTGACCTACCTCTTGGGAGCTGGAAGATGCCTATGTATTAGGAAGAGAAAAAAATATTTGCAGACTCACCTTATCTGCATAGACTGTATCATTCTTCAGGGAATTGGTTAGAGACCACGGTCACTGTGAGAAAAGGTTGTCAAGATAATTAAAGGGGTGTTTCCAGCAGTGAAGTTGGAGAATAAATGAAGGACAAGGGTCTTCCCGATGGCACCTCATCATTTGGCTAATGCTCTCTGCTCCTTCAGATCTCAGCCTAGAGCCACTTCCTCACACACAGTCCCTGGACCCCCTGTTGTAACCTCGTACAGCTCCCTAAACTTGTCCTCCCTATCTCCCCTATTTCATTATCTGCCTTCCTCAGTGGCATATTAGTCCCATGAGGCCTTGGACCCTGTGTCTTCAGGGCCTACCTAAGTGTCTGGCAAAGAACAGAAGCTCAGTTTAGTGCATGAAGTTTCTTCTCGCAGGGCTTTGTGTTTCTCTTGTGAGTGTTTGTTCCCTCGTGTTTGTTTCTTGTGCATGAGGAAAGACTTTCTAAGTTGCTTCCTGTCTTGGCTTCTCTTTGTTTTTCTCCTGAGAACTGATGACGAGAGAGGGAAACTGGAATTCCTGGTTAATGTCTACCTACGTTAGGGGAGGATGGTATATGTTCCTTAATTTCCCATTCCTTTACTGAGGGCACCAGGGAACCAATTAGTATCCTAAGACTGTGTGGTACCCGAGGGTCCCTCAGAAGCTGGAAGAGTAAAGGAGCTCCTGAAGATCCCCACAGAGTCCCTTCCAGGGTGAAGGCATTTTAAAAAGTACTCTAGATCAGTGCCTATTAGAACATTACTTCAGTTATGGAGGAAGAATTGCATTCCATTTCTTCCCATTCTGGCCTCTATCTCCCCTTGAACCTTATCTTCTCATCCCTTCTGTCCTCAGAGAGAGCCATCACTCTTCCCCAACACAAGGTACCTCCAGTTCTGTTCCCTGACTCAGGTGGTTTCCCCTCCTGAATGTCCTTTCTCTCCCTATCTCTGCCCCCCCAATGCTACTTGTTCTTAAGACTCATATTAAATGCCATCTTCTCTGGGGAGCCTGCCCTGGTCACTCAGTCGAGGTCCACATCTTTGTCTGATGAACTCCAACTCCTACTGGTTTTATGTTCCTTTGAAAATTGGTACCTTCTGTCTTATGCTGTCAGCCTGATTTTCAGATGGGTACTCAGCTTCCTGAAAGGGTGCCACCTTGAACTTCTGCATAGCCTTGGGTGTAGCCTTGTGCAAAGCAGGTATCAGTAAATAGCTATTGGTTGACGATAGCAGTGTCCTCTTCCTTAACTATGCTCTCTGCTGATGTGGAAAAGAACACACACACACACACACACACACACACAAGCATGCGCCAACATCAACCCTTGCTTGTCCCTGCTGTCAGGCCTACTACAAGTTGTGGAAACCTTAATTTATTTTCCTATCTCAAAAAAACCCTACACCTGCTGCGGCTAGTTACTCATAAACTGCAGTAGATGATTATAAGGAAGATGTATGTAATTGTTTACCAGCAAGCTTTAAATAAACACATAAATTTCAGTGTCTCTTCTTATTGGATTTTCTGACATGCTGGAATTGATCTGAGATCTCATTGAAATGTAAACTACAAACTAGCCTCTGAGGCTCTTAAATCAGAGGTGGGAATAGAGATAATAGAATGGTTAGCACCTTTGAAAAGCATATCTATTTGGTAGAATGGCAAGCTGGTTATATTTTGTCACCCAAATGAATGACATCTGCACCAGGCTACAGAGATTGCCTCTGAGCTCTTCCTCCTTTATTCCCTCTCCAAAGGAGAGACTTTTGGCTGAGACCAGTAGGGATGGGCCACTGTCAGTACAGTAACGCCTTCTTGGGACATAGCTAGGATTCTTATTATCAAATGCTCCTTTTGCAACCGTTCCTCATAGTGACTGTATTAGATGGGATCTTCCAGAGAAACAGAACAAATAGAGGAGATTTATGATAGGAATTGGTTCACATGGTTGTGGAGGCTGCTGTTTGCAAGCTGGATGGCCAGGAAAGCCCATGGGGTAGTTCAGCCCAAGTCCAAAGACATGAGAACTGATGGTGTAACTCCCAGTCCCAGGCAAACTTCTGAGAACCAGAGGGCTGCTGCCATTAAGTCTTGATGCTCAAAGGCCCAGAAGCTCCAGTGTCCACAGGTAGGAGAAGGTCGACATCCCATCTCAAGAAGAGGGCATGGATTTACCCTTCCTTTGCCTTTTTGTTCCATTGGGTCCCCCAGTGGATTGGAAGATGCCCACCCACGTTGGTGAAGGCAGATCTCTTTACTCAGTCTGCTAAATTAAATGCTTCCAGAAACACCCTCACAGACACATCCAAAAATATTGTTTTATCAGCTATCTGGGCATCTCTTAGCTCAGCCAAGTTGATACATAAAATTAACCATCACAGTGACAGTCCCAATATCCCACTTTAATTGTATGAAGGCTCATTTTATGCAACTTGACTAAGTCAGAAACACAGTGTTTTATGTAGAACCCCAGAAGAGAAACACACATTTAGTCATGGCAGAGGAGACAGGCAAAGGTGACTCTAGTGAAGGTCTTGGGACACACCTTACAGTGGTGTCACTGTTCTCACTTGTAATAGCACACCAACTGCGACCGTGTAGGTGGTGTCTTAACTTGAACTTGGGCAGGCTACACCTCTTCCATGTTTTAAGCTGTTACGTTTGTTTTAAGGGTGTTATAATGCATTATCGACTGAAAATCTCCCACTGTTATTGAAAGCTTTCTTGCTGAAGCAAGTTGACTCAGCAATTACTGATGGTCCATAAGGGACAGATATTAGAACCTGTCTAAATGACAACTTCCCAGGACAAATGGCCCAGATTAAAAGAAGAGGAAATGACTTCCTTCTGACAGGAAGAATGATCTTAACACAGAAATCACTGGATTTCCTGATAGCACCTATCTAAATAAATAGCGGAGTCATGTTGCACTTTTTAAATCTGCATATAGAATTTAAAAAATTTTCAAAAACACTTGGCTGTCCAAAAGATGATGGAGAATCCTAAGGAGGTAACTCAATACCCTTTATTTGGAAAAAGTCAGGAGGCTTTGCTTGTTTAAAAAAAAAAATTCTGAGACTGACAAAAAGTTGTTTGCAAGGGTTTTTGTCACAGAAAGCCACAAATAGATCTAATAAGTAGAAATATTTGACATGATTTAGTTAGTTGCATCCTCCTCAAATCAACAAGAGATAAACTTAGCCATCACTGATGGTGGTGAGCGGGTTTCTTTCTTTTTTTTTTTATGTTGTACAAGGTGATATTTTTCACTAAGGTGTACAATGTGATGATTTATATGTATACCTTGTGAAATAATTATCAATAAAGTTAATTAATCACTCATCACTTTACATAGTTACTGTTTTGGGGTGGTGAGAATGCTTAAGATCCCCCTTAGGCACATGCACCCGAATGTTTATAGCAACAATGTCCACAATAGCCAAACTATGAAAAGAACCTAGATGTCCATCAACAGCTGAATGGATAAAGAAGAGGTGCTACACACACACACACACACACACACACACACACACACACACACACACAGGAATACTATGCAGCCACCAAAAAGAATGAAATCTTGCCATTTGCAACAACATGGATGGAACTGGAGGAGATTATGCTGAGCAAAATAAGTCAATCAGAGGAAGACAATCATCATATAATCTCTCTGATATGAGGAATTTGAGAGGCAGGATGGAGGGCTGTGGGGGAGAAGGGAGCGAAAAAATGAAACAAGATGGGACTGGGGAGGAAGACAAACCATAAGAGACTTTTAATCTCAGGAAACAAACTGAGGGTTGCTGGAGGGGTGGGATGGGCTGGGTGGTTGGGTGATGGAAAAATAAAAATTAATATTAAAAAAAGACCTATTCCCTTAGCAAATGTCGAGTATGGGGTACATTATTGTGGACGGTAGTCACCAGGTTGTACATTGTTCGATCCCCAGAAGTTTTCATCTTATAGCTGAAAGTTGATGCCCTTTGACCAACATCTCCCCAGTTCCCCAAACCCCCAGCCCACGCCAACCAGAAGCCTACTCTGTTTTTATGAGGTCTTTTTTCTTTTTGATTCCACATGTAAGTGATGTTTTTCAGTATTTTTCTGTGTCTGGCTGTTTTTACTTATAGGGTTAAGGAAGAAAGTAAAGCCTCAAGGGAGTGATAGGTTGGATAAAAATGTAAGGATTTCCTGCTCTTGAGGACTGGACTTAAATTTTTTTTTTTTTTTTTTTGGATCGCCTGGGGGATGGGGTGGGTTGAGAAACCAGGGAACTGCTCTAGCGTTTCTAAGTTAACACTTAAAATTTTTCACCTTAAATTCAGGCAGTAGCAAAGAATGCCATTTCTAGTGTATTATATTTACATTTGAAAATAAATGGTTACATTTCTGACTTAAATGTGTCCCATCTAAATGCCATACTGCCTTACTAGCCACCAGCATAGCTGTTCTCTAACAAAGGGTTTTTCAACATTCCCTTTCCTACTTTTCATATTTTTATCCCACTCTCCCCGAAGAATTTTATCCCATTGTAGATTCTTGTGTTTGAAAGTCTTTTAGTTTTGACCCTATCATAGTTCCCCAAAACAGAAGTATTTACATACACTGAATAAGATGTTAAAATATTTCCTCTGAAGTGGGAACATTCGCCCTTTCTCCTGGATTACACCTAGTGCTCTATCGATTAAACCACATACAACCCCGCACCTTTCTTTGGTAAGAAGGACACTTGTGAGAAAGGAGGTGGAAAGAAGTGCTAGCGGAACCAGTTTCCTCCATTCTGAAGGAGACTCATTTTAGAAGGGAGTCCTGTGGTAGGTGGGTTAGGCGGGGGGAGTGTGCTTTTCACTCATGGCCTTGAGCGTGGTTTAGCGACTTACTTCAGGGGACAAATGTGAGTAGAGGCTTGAAAAGGACTTTGTGCAGTTTGGTTTGGGTTCTAGTGCTTTTCCATTGCTATGAGAAGGCCATGCTCTGGGTGGTTGTGGCCTTTCATTGGGTAACAAATAAGATACGAACCTACGGTGGCCGAGGCAGCAGCCATTGCAAAATGAAAATGTTCATTCCCTCTTTCTCCTGGCTCACCACCTCAATCCATGGTGGATGGGCAACACCCAAAGGGTAGAAACCTCCATGCAGGGATATGCTTGGTACTTGGATTGGGTGGGAATGAACAAGAAATCCCTGCCCATTGCGCACCACATGAGCCACGACTCTACCAGTCCGAATAGCCACTACCTTGCCCTACCTCAAGACACTCCAGAGTGCATGCCTGAATGGCCCTCCTTGTGCTCATGTCCAGAACCCCATGGGGACAGAGGGCAGCAGTGGTCATTGGGCATGAACAGAGAGCGATGGCTGAGTACCCATCCTGGGGGGCCTGGAGATGGGAGAAATACCATGTATGAACTGACGTCCCTGGTACATATTTCACATGGTGCACGTTTCATGAAACTTTACTCACAAAACATGAATGTCTTGGTCCATCTCAGAGTATTAAAGCCCAGGTACAAATCCTCCTGAGGGTAGAGCTCTCTAAAATTGCACTCATCACACAACCTGGAGCCAGCTGGGGTGCGGCGAACTGCAGACCTGCTGCTGAAATCAGGGCATCCCCCCTGATCCACACCTGGCATGAGTATGAACGATTGCTGTTTTAAGTCACTGTGTGTTGGCATGTGGTGGTGGGGGGAGGTTTCTGTAGCATTATTGTGTTACGTTCTCAGGGAAATTCAGGTTCTAAAATATGGCTCCCTGAAACCATTCATTCCTGCTTGCCTCTTGGAAAGTCTCTGCATGCTCGCATGGATACCAGTAGTCCACTTCAAGGTCTGCTGGCCTGGAGATCAAAGGTCAGGTGGAGTGGGAGGGAGTGTGTGAGGCACCTGAAAGAGGGGAGAGTTGGGGTCAGCAACAGGGATCCTGCAGCTGGTACAGTCAGGGGAAGAGTGAGTCTGGGGATGGCCACGCTGGAGGATGGAGGCTGTGACCTGGAGAGTTAGGGGGCGGAGGTGCTGCAGAGCCATGGGCCCCGTGTGGTCCAGTGGATTCTATGTCACCTGCCAAAGGCAATGTCACTGAGTGGTGATGTATGTGGGTCATAGTCAGACAGGCAACCTGCCTCTGCAAGTTCCCTGTGTGACTGTGGGTGTGGACTTATCCCCTGAGGGTTTTCATCTCCTTATCTGAACCTGTGCTCCAGTTTCATTCTGAGAATCCCACACATGATCCGTGAAAAGGCTTCAGCACGATACCCAGAACTTTGTAAGAGCTCAGTAAATAGGGCGCCTGGGTGGCTCAGTCATTAAGTGTCTGCCTTTGGCTCAAGTCATGATCCCAAGGTCCTGGGATTGAGCCCCACATCGGGCTCCCTGCTCGGCGGGAAGCCTGCTTCTCCCTCTCTCATTCCCCCTGCTTGTGTTCCCTCTCGTGCTGTCTCTCTCTCTGTCAAATAAATAAATAAAATATTTTATTAAAAAACGAACTCAGTAAATATTTGCTGTTTATTATTATTATCTTAAAGATTTTATTTACATGACAGAGAGAAACACAGCTAGAGGGAGGGAGAAACAAAAGCAGAGAGGGAGAAGCAGGCCTCCTGCAGAGCAGGGAGCCTGATGCGGGTCTTGATCCTGGGACTCCAGGATCATGACCTGAGCTGAAGGCAGATGCTTAATGACTGAGCCACTCAGGTGCCCCTCGCTGTTTGTTATTATGCAAGATGATGGGAGTTGGGTAACCTGGCCCTTCCTGTGGTTGCTTCCTGTGGTTGTTGCAATAAATGACCATGAAGTGGGTGGCTTGAGACAACAAAAATGTGGTCTTTCACAGTTCTAGAGGCTGGAGTTCCATGGTTAAGGTGTCATCAGGGCTGCATGTCCTCCAGGTGCTCTAAGGGAGATTCTAATCCTTGCTTCTTCCTCCCTCCCTCTGGTGGCTGCTGCATTCTTTCCTTCACTTGGGGCCCCATCACTCTAACCTCTGCCTCCTTGGTCACATTTGATCACCCTCTTCCATCTGTCTGTGGCCTCTAATAATGACCCTTGTCATTAGATTACAAGCCCACCAGGATAACCCAGGATGGTCTCTCATGATCCTTAACTTCATTACATCTGCAAAGACCCTTTTCTCAAATAAGTTAGGATGTGGACATATCTTTTGTGGGGGGCACTATGCAACCCATGACAATGCCCATGTCTCTAATGAATGTACTGGAAGCACCAGCTGGCAAGAAAAGGCAGAGAGTGGGTGACATGTGTCTGTAAGAGGAAGGATTTCATAGTAATTAATGAATAACAGTGAGGGAGCAGAGAGGCTGGCTCCACCTCCCAGAAATACAAAGTACAGATAAGCTACAAATTCAGGCATAGGACTTCAATGGAGGTACCACCATTTCACAGGAAATGTCAGGCTTCAGCAGGGTTGGAAGGAAGGGGTATGTACGCTAAAGAGTAACTCCCCAAATATAGTAGATTCCCGATAGGACACGGTGTATGCCATGTTCAGAAGATGGACTAGTGCAGGGGAGTAGAAGATATTCAGGCAAACAGAGTGAGAAAATGCCACAGAATGTGTGTTAGGGCTGGGAGTCTGGAAGGATGTCAAGACCAAAGCTGGTGAGCCAACAGCCAGCATCCCCACCATCCTTTGCAGAGCTCCCTCTCACTTTCCACTCACCTCACCACTTGGGCCCCTCACCTTGAGCTCCCCAGACCAAATCTGTTCTTACAAAGCATCGTGTGATTTTAAGTCCCCATAAGCTGTGGGGTTGGTCTGCTCTGGTGTCTGGAGAATGAGTGGCTGAACTTCTACTGCTTGTATGTTTTCATCAGGAATATCACTATGCACCCTTACATTAAGATGATGGTTTTCTTTCCATAAGTGATACCATATCTGTACCAATGTAGTTGAATATATCTCACTCAGCCCTTATCTCATGGGAAGCACTGTATTAATGAAAGACTTCAGATCATCCCTGAAGGGAATGATTGGGTTGGTTGTGCTCCTGGTTGGGTAAGTTATCACATAGGATTTGCATATGTAGAGGCCACCCTAGAAATATTCTGGCTTCTCCCTTGTTTGACCTAATATTTGGAGAGACGGGAACAATTAAATTATACTAGAAAAGGAGATCTGGAGTGCCTGTAGTTGGTTCTAAATCCTGAAAAGAAATTATGAAGCATAGATAGGTCAAGAGAGCAGAAAGATTTGGTGAAAGAAAGGCAGTGTATAAAATTAATTTTTAACTTTTTGGGGTTGGAGGATGCCATTGACTTCTTTGAGGATTTGGTGAAAACTGGATTCTTTCCCTAGACAGAATCATGTAAGCATATACATACAAAACCTCACATGGAGCCTTGCAAAGTACTCAGTCACCCCAAAGCCCACTCACCACCTGTAGGGATGATCCCAGGGGGGCAGGTAAGGCCTTCAGGAGCCTAATAGGCTCAGAGAGTGAATAGAAACACTAGCTCCACTGGAACTGATGATTGAGATGACAGTAGAGAAAAAGAGGTTGAAAAGCTAGATAGGCAAGATTCAGGGAACATAACTGCATTCTGGAGTTGGCATGTTAAATATTTGGGGCAAGAGGTACACCAAAGATCAGGGATCCCAGGTGGTAGGCCAGTCACCTGCTTGGCTTTAATGGCCTCATCTGCAAAATGGGAATGTTCTCAGGGTAAGCATGAGAACAAACTGAGATAGCATAGTGAAGGTGTTTTCTAAACCTTTTGGGTTACAAAGCATCAAATAGAGGTTCAGGGAGATTAATCAGGTCATGATCTGTTGGTTATATGGCCTCAGACCCCTCAACTAGAGAGCCGGAAACATGTAACATGGCTTCGATTATTAGTCAGGGCAAGAGAATGAGAACATTCATAGACATATTATAAAGCAAGCCAGGTGGAATGAACTTAACATTTTTTAAATAAGAGGTAATATGCCAGGTAGATTATTACTTTTTAGTGTGAATGGAAAGGTCTTGAGTAAGATCAGGAAGAAGATAAGAAATGTTAATCCCAAAAGCCCCTGAATTATTCCAGAGGTCTTTCTTCCCAAACCAGATGGTACATGAATTAGATTTTCTGTGAATTATAGAATATTAAATTTTATAACCAAACCAAATTGATGTCTTATGCCTGGAACCAATGCACTATTGAATCTATTGGGAACAGCTTAGATTATCTTAACTATTGATTCATGGAAATGATTTTGGCAAAAGGTCTCAGACAAGAAATCAAGCCAGAAACAGCATTTGTCATACCAGATGGGGTGACTCACCATTTGGACTGAAAAATTCACCTGTCTTTTTTGCGAAAACTGCCTATTGGTCTATTAAATGGAGCAGGGACGTTTGTTATATATCAATGGGCAAGTCTTGATTATCGAACATATATGAGCTTCTGGGATGCTTCAGTTTGGTGCTAAATGTTTTCTATAAGCTGGTCTTTAGAGAAATTTAATAAAAACCCATTTGGACATCCAAAGGTCAGCTATTTGGAAGAAAGTTTGGGAAACCGGCCCATGGCCACTTTGGGAGAAAGAAGTCATATTAAAGTTTGAGAAGCAACTACATGCAAGAGACAAGTGAGGTCATCTAGTCTACAGGGTAGTAAAGAGGAGAGTGTTTGGGGCCACAGTGAGACCTTAGTATCTTAATGCCAAGAGATAACGCCCTAAAAAAGTTATTTGGATTCAAAGTTGTGGGATTATTCTTCCTTCAACTTTCCCCTGGTGGTCTTATGCTCATCAAAGTTTGGCCAAAATGTCACCTACCTGAGTAACTCCCCTACCTTCCCCACCCCTGTCTTGCCTCCTGGACATGGGGTCAAATTACCCTATTCCTTACTTCCTTATTTCTGTACTGGGTTACTTGTTTTGGGTCTGCCTCCTTCCCACGAAAGATCTTGTCTGTCTTGCTCACTGCAATATTTTCAGCCCTTAACACACATATGACCCATATGTGTCCAGTAGATGAATTTTTGGAGCTTTTAAAACCTTGAAACAAACCGTGACTTGCTTACAAGTTCTTAGAGTCCCGTTTGGATTACTTATTCTGACTAGTCTTTTGGATTCTACACCTATAGGAGAGCTGCTTATTTCTGCTGTTGCTGTCCTAAATTCAGAATTTCCTTACATGTGGACGGACCACTGCAGCGGTCCCTGAAGCATTCTGCCTGCCTTTGGTCTCTCAATCTACTCCAGGGCATTCTGAAACCCTGTGCTGGATCAATTTTCAATTTCTTATTCAAAAAACAAGTCATCAGTGTTATTTTCAAGTACCCTCAGATTCGTCTCTGTTTCCCATCTTCTTTTTGTCCTTTTGACTCAGTTAAGTCAAAGTACTCCTCCCTTCCCACACGGAGCTTGAATTTTCCCACCTCCATGTCTCTTTACTTGCCAACTTTAAGACCCAACTCAAATATTCTGTCCTCCAAGGAGTTTTCCCAGATTTCACTAAACTGAAAATAATCCCTGCTTCTCTCAACTTTTCTAACACTGAACTTGTTCCTCTCTTAAAAGTATGCAACACTTTGTATAAATGTCTGGCCCCCTCCACTAGACGGCCAAGTAGTTGGGGGTGGGACTCCATTTTATCTTCAGTGCACTGAAACACCGAGTCTCCCACATAGGAGACACTCAACAAGAGTCTCAGAACACGGGACCATGTCTGCATTTCTGTTTGGGTTCAGTTTTATTTTAAGCACAGGAAAATGCAAAACATCCTGGAATATATTACTCACGATTATTGCCAAGGGAAAGAAATCTGTCTCCTATTTGAAGAACTGCCTGGCGATACGTTGTGGCAATCACACAGAACTTTGCAATTTGCAAGGGGCTCCACTTCATTTGATCCCACAAGCTTGTGAAATAAGTCGGTGTGTTACAGGTGTCTCCAGTTCCTTGCTACGGAACCTGAGACTTGCACGGGAGAAATCACTTGAAGTGCAGTATCTAGTATACAGTAGGGCTGGTACTCAGGTCTTGTGATTTCTCCCTTGTTCATTGCCTTCCTCCAGCCCTCATCAGGAGATGGGTGGCGACACTGATAAATTCTTACTGCATTTTAGAGAGATGACTCCAGGAACTCCAGTATTTCCAGATGAGCATACATCCTGGGAGAGAAAGATTGAATGTAAATGAGCTAAGCTTTCAATTCCAGACCTCGGAATAAAGAACAATTTAACAAGTGATAGAGTTTGTATAGACAGTGATTGAGACATTTTATTTTTATTTTATTTTGTTTTTTTTTAAAGGTTGATCTGTATGGTGACTAACATAACATAATAAAAAATTATTTTAAAATATTTATTTATTTATTTTAGAGAGAGAGAAAGCATGAGCAGCAGGAGCAGAGGGAGAGAGAGAATCCCAAGCAGACTCCTTGCTGAGTGTGGAGCCCAAGGTGGGGTTCGATCTCACGTCTTCGAGATCATGACCTGAGCTGGAACTAAGAGTCAGACGCTTAAGTGAGCATCACCCTGGGGGCCCTGAGACATTTTATAAAATAAATGGAAGGGACACGGACCTGTGAACTACAGGCTGGGCAAGCGTAGGCATCTTTGTGCCTGGGTCTTCGTGTCTCCTGGAATACTGAAGGCAGCAAGAGCTAAGAGAAAGGGTTCAGGCATCAGACTTACAGAAGCCTGGGTTCGGGCCCCAGCCTCACTACTTCTGGTGGGCTAGCATGGAGAAAATGACTCTCTGAGCCTACCTTATCTGTAAATGAGACGGTCGTCATAATCACGTCAGTGCTATGAATCTATCATCCCATTCAGTTTTCCCTAGACTCTGGGAAGTAGTTATTTTATTTGTTTACTATTTTCCACTCCTTTGTCCTAGAGAAGGAAATGGGTCAGAGAGATTAAATGCTTGAGCAAGAGATTGCCAAGATGAACCCACATGCCTGCTTCCATCTGCAGAACCCGGATGGGAAGACCGTCCCAGCAGGGTTCATGTGAAGGTTAGATAAGGAAATGTGTTTGAAGTGTCAAGATGATGTTAATTAGATCCCTTCTCATTTTTTTTTAAACAAATGTTTGTGAATACATATCTTCAGGTACCTGTATTTCTTTAAGTCATGTTTGAATTATAAGCCCTTCGTTTAATGATAATGATTAGTCAATCAAGTTCATGTTTATACTCAGTTTTGTCTTGCTTTTTTTCCTTTCCTGGGGAAAGCTCACCGTCAGAACCTGGGACAGAGCCAAGCACCGCCCCCCACCGGCGGCAGCAGAACTCACTGGCTAGGGAAAGACACAGCGGACAGGCCTGGAAGAGCCTTTGAAGTCCTGCTCTTGCAGAAACAAACCTATAAAGGATGCTGCACATCACAAGCACAGTGATGAATTACCTTAAAACTGGTGTCTGCTTTACTTCAGTGTTTTTTTGTTTTTTTTTATATAGCAGTAGTTTTTTCTTTCCTTCTTTTTTTTTTTTTTTAAAGATTTGATTGTAATTCCAGTTAGTTAACATATGAGGTTATATTAACTTCAGGTGTACAATGGAGTGATTCAATACTTCCATACATCGGCCTCACATTAATGTTTAGCAGGGAGTTACAGATGTTCATCAAGGATAAAAAAACGGGGAAGAAAATACTGTGCAGGAATTGTTGATGGGTCTAGAAAGGCTCCAACTCTATTTTGCATAAAGGTTTTCATCAGACTTATTACCCTCCCTAATGATGAACCTCGCATCCGTGGACTAAAGAGCATTCCAGAGGGGAGAAGATGTTGGGACCTGGAAGAGGGCAGAACTACAAGCTGGGCAAGACTCAGCCCTGATTCTGAACCTTTGCTCCAACTTACCAGCTGGTGATCTTCAGCCGATGCCTGAGCATTGTTGCAAGCCTGTGGCAGAGGTCGCCTGTGGTTCCTCAAAGCATTTCCTTTTCCTCTGGGCACACAGGAGAAACAAGCAGTGGCCCCAGGATGGATTCTGGCCAATGAGATGTACATAGTACATCCAAGGCTATTAAAATTCTTCTGTTATGTCACCTGGACTTTCTCCCCGAAATAATTATTTTTTCCAATAAGAAAAATATGACATCCATGGGACACCTGGGTGGCTCAGTTGGTTAAGCGACTGCCTTCGGCTCAGGGCATGGTCCCGGAGACCCGGGATCGAGTCCCACATCAGGCTTTCTGCTCGGCGGGAAGCCTGCTTCTCCCTCTCTCACTCCCCTTGCTTGTGTCCCCTCTCTGGCTGTGTTTCTCACTGTCAAATAAATAAAAAAAAATTAAAAAAAAAAAGAAAAAAAAAGAAAAATATGACATCCTTACTGTGGAAAATTGGAAAAGAAAATTTAAAATTAAAATACCCATATGCTAAAATGATCACTATTAATATCATGGAATATTCCTTAAGTATATTTTTCCCAGAGTTGAGGACATAATATCCATATGATTCTGTATCCAGTGTATTTTTTTGATTGCCATCATCATAAGCATTTTCCTATATCACTAAACATTAGTGAATAGACATTACTTTCCGGAGTTCCATAATATTCCATTATAAGGACATACCATAATTTCCCCACCCAGTTCCTATTGTCCGGTAGTTAGATCATTCCCAGTTTTTCAGGGTTATACAACATGCTGCAACAGACACTTATGTGAACTTTGGATCGCTTCCTTTGCAGTCTAAATTCTGTAAGGTGACTGAGGCTTTAGACTTGGGTATTACACGGGAATCCATTACATGTGTTAGAAACAACTTGATTTCTGGAATGTAACAGTGTAGGGAGGTCAACTGTGGAAACTGGGCTGTGAGAGGCCCTGGGGAGGGTAGTTGAGATTCTTGAAAGAGATTGCAGGGAAATTCTTTGCTGCACCAGCTTTAGGGAGAGGTTCTCAGGGGTCTGAGCATGAAGGGCCATGGAGGATCCTCTCTCCAGGTTTCCTTGAGGGTCAGGCAGGTCCTTTCTTGGGAGACTCCAGGTTCTTATTTCATGAGCTTGTGGCTACACTGCCACAACACACTTCCTTAGTGTTACCCCTTTTTGCTTATTTATTTTTTTGACCTGCACCAGAGTTTTTTTAATTGAGCTGTAATTAACATGCCACAACACTGAGTCTTTCAAAGTGCATAATTCAGTGGTTTTATTATACTCATAAGGTGATGCTACCATCACCATTATCTCACTCCAGAACATTTTCCTCACCCTAAAAAGAAGTGCATACTCATTGACAGTCCTTCTCTCATTGTCCAAACCCGTAGCTCCTAGCCACACTAATTTATTTTCTGTCTATGGATTTGCCTATTCTTTTTTTTTTAAGTTTTTTTTTTTAAAGACTTTATTTTTTTATTTGACAGAGAGATCACAAGTAGGCAGAGAGGCAGGCAGAGAGAGAAGACGAAGCAGGCTGTCTGCCGAGCAGAGAGCCCGATGTGGGCCTCAATCCCAGAACCCTGAGATCATGACCTGAGCTGAAGGCAGAGGCTTTAACCCACTGAGCCACCCAGGCGCCCTGGATTTGCCTATTCTTACTTCATAGAAGTGGAGTCTATAATATGTGGCCTTTATGTCTGGCTTCTTTCACTTAGCCCAGTGTTGTCTAGAATCATCCATGTTGTAGGGTGTATCAATATTTCAATTTTTAAGGCTAAGTAATATTCTATTGTACGAACATATCATCTTTGTTTATCCACTCAACAGGTGATAGACATGTGGGCTGTTTCCATTTTTTGGCTATTATGAATAATGTCATGAACACTTAATTTTTTTTTTTTTTTAGAGAGTGTGTGCATGCATGCAAGGCAGGGAGTGGGGGCAACAGGGAGAGGGAGAGAGACTCTTTTTTTTTTTTTTTAAAGATTTTATTTATTTATTTTGAGAGCAAGAGAGCATGAGAAGGCAGAAGGTCAGAGGGAGAAGCAGACCCCCATTAGAGCTGGGAACCCAATGTGGGACTCGATCCCCCGACTCCAGGATCATGACCTGAGCTGAAGGCAGTAGCTTAACCAAATGAGCCACCCAGGCACCCTGGGAGAGACTCTTAAGCAAGCTCCATGCTGGGTGAGCCGCACACGGGGCTCAATCTCACAACCCTGAGATTATGACCTGAGCTGAAATCAAGAGTCAGATGCTTAACTGACTGAGCCACCAACATACCCCATGAACATTTAATTCTAACTTAACTTGTGTACAAGTTATTGTGTGGATACTTAGTTTCAGTTCTCTTGGGCATATCCCTAGGACTGGATTGCCTATTGAACTCCATGTTTAACTTATTAAAGAACTGCTAAACTGTTTACCAGAAGGGGAACACATTTTTCATGTTGTCCAGCAATATAAAAGTGTTCCGATGTCGCCACAACTTCCCAAATGCTTGCTAGTTGTCCGCCTTTTTTATTATAGGCCATCCTAGTAGGTGTGAAGGGAGATCTCATTCAGGCCTGGTTTGCATGTGTTAATGATTTGTTGTGATAAACATCTCTTCACATTCTTATTGGGTATTTGTATATCTTCTTTAAATAAATGTGTATGCAAACCTTTTGCCCATTTTTAAATTTGGTTATCTTCTTGTAGAGTTGTAATTTTTTTTTATATTCTGAGTATAAATTCTTATCATATATAAGATTTTCAAATTTTTTTTTTGTTTTGTGGGGTGTGTTTTCACTTTCTTCATGGTTTCCTTTAAAACACAACTGTTTTTGTTTTTTATGAAGTTTTATCTATCTATTGTTTCTTTTGTTGTTCTTTTTGGTTTCATGTCTAACTCAAGGTCACAAAGATTTACTCCTGTTCTAAGAGTGTCATAGTTTTAGCACTTGCATTTAAGTCCCTGATTCATATTGACTTAATTTCATATATGGCAGAAATTATAGATCCAAATTCCTTCCTTCCTTCCTTCCTTCCTCCCTCCTTCCTTTTTTTTTTTTGTTTTTTTTTGTTTTTTTTTGTTTTTTGTTTTGCATGTGGCTATAGAGTTATCCCAACACCATTTGTTGAAAAAACCATTCTTTTCCCAGTGGATTGTCTTGGCACCCTTGCTGAAAATCAATTATCTATAAATATATGAATTTATGTTTGGGCTCTCAATATATGTCTATCCTTATACCAGGACCACACTTCTTACAATTAGTGTAGGTTTGTCATAGGTTTTGAAATTGGGAAGACTATGTCTTCCAAATTTGACTTTTTTCAAAATTGTTTTAGCTACTTTGGGCAAATTGGGTCCCTTGCATTTCTATATGGATTTAGGATTGTGCTGACTCTGTAGGCCAATCTGGGGAGTATTGCCATCTTAACATTATTTAGTCTTCTCCAGTGTTATTCTTAAAAAAAAAAAACCCACAAACCTCAACAGTTACTTAACTCACATAACCACAATTATTGTTTTTCTGCAGTGTGGATAGCTAACATTTCCTGCAACTACTTTTGAAAATATAATGGTCTGCCTTGTAAGTGAATTATTTTTTTTTTACCAGACAAGCTCAACAATGTATATTTTTATATTAGACTATAATGATTCTTTTTAATGAATTTCTGGGAGTCAATACTGTATGAATTTCACTGAAATGTAGAAAAGTCAAGGCAAAAAACAGACATTCAAATGATTGACCAATTTGCTGCAAAAGAATAGGTGGGTGTGTGATGAAAAGGAAATGTTGGGGGTTTGCAAACTCCAGCACTCTTCCAGAGTCTGAGCAAGAGCTGATTTTGAATCCCATCAGCTCTCTGTTCCTCTCCTTTGCACACCATTCTTTGCTGTGCAGTTTTTGAAAAGTACTTAATTCCTCCAAAAGTGGCATGATCCAGGTCTTCAGGGGATTTCATGGACTTGTGTCTATAAGGTAGGTCACATATACTTTTTGTTTTAAATATTTTATTTGTAAATAATCTCTACACCCAACCTGGGGCTCGAACCCACAACCCCGAGACCAAGAGTTGCACGCACCACTGATGGAGCCACCCAGGCGCCCGAAGCCACAGACAGTACTTTTAATGACAAATTATAGTTGGTTGCCTGAGCACCCCCAGGTCTGGCTGCAGGAAGCTAACCCCTCCGCAGTGCCTGGGACTTGTCCCTATGAGTCCCTAGAGGGTACCTCACAAGCACAGAGCCAGTCTGTCAGCAGGGCTACCTGCTCATCCTGACTGCCCCTTGTTGCCTCTTCTGCACTGGGTCCCCACCCCCACCTTGCCCTGCATCTGTTAGGTCCAGGAGACACTCATGATTGCTCTGCCAAAACCGTGCAAGAGTGTTATTTGAAGATTCATTTAAATCTCCCCAGAGGGACAGAGATTGGGTACCAGAGCAATGCCATTTCTATATAGACGAAGGGAATGGTCTTCTCTGCCCTAAATGCAGCAAGCCACTCTGCCATGACTCTCTCTGAGTCATTCTTGAAAAATCTAAAAAAGCCTCAGGCCCTTTTACCCCTACACATACTACAACCACACTGAGGTACCTACGGGGGGGGGGGGCAGCATCTCATCTACATCGTTTCCTTTTTCTTGCTTCCACCTCAGCTCAGCCTCTTCCTCCTGGTGGCTAAACAGAAGCTGAATGAGTGCAAGAGAAAGAGCGCTGGGCGCCACTTTACTAACTCAGTGAGATGTCAGCCCTCTGGGACAAATGTGACTTTCTGTTGGTTGAAGATTTATGAGGATTAATTGAAATAATGTAAAGACTTATGAGGATTAATTGAAATAATGTAAAGAAAAATACATGAAAATAATGCAAAATAAAATAATACAAAAAAAAAAAAAAAAAAGGCCCTGGCCCAAACAAGACATTTTCCCCTGGGTTTTAATTTTTTTTCGAGAGAGAGAGGTGGGAAAGGGGCTGAGGGAGAGGGAGAATCTCATGACTCAGGGCTCAGTCTCACAACCCTGAGATCATGACCTAAGCTGAAATCAAGGGTCAGATGCTTAACCAACTGAGTCATCCAGGTGCCCTCTCCTGGATTTTAAAATAATGAATCATTTATTTTGAATCATTCAAAATAAAATGAATCATTGAACACTGCATCAAGGACTAATTATATACTATACAGTGGCTAACTGAACATATAAAATAAAATAAGATAATTAAATTAAAATAAAAATATCAGAAGTAAGAAGATTTCTTTTCTGGTTAAAGGCACCTTTTCCAAGTATTTCCCACTGTCCCTAGGGACATTTTTCCAGGGCCTATGAGTCCAGAAAAGTCTGCTGGGTTGGCCCCCCTCCTTCCTATGGACTTACATGGCTCCACCCAGTCCAGAGCACAGTTCAAACTTAGGGTTAGAATTTCTTTCTCCTCTGCTCACTTGCGAGGCACTTGCAGAGGATGAGCTGCCTGTCTGTGTGCTTGGCCAGCTGGTGCGAGAACATGGAGGCACCGTGCCTCTTCTGTGTTTTTTGCCCAGGGCAGGAAGGGACGGAGGGTATCCCAGCCCACCCTCGTGCCCTCAAGGCCGGGGCATTTCAGTACAGTCACTGCCCTTGGCTTTGACAAAAATAGATGCTTGTTTCATTCACCCCATGCAAGGTCTTTCCATGACTCCTCCTCCCAGAAATCTCCACTGGCTATTAGGAAGCTGGTCCTCCTTTACCCGCGGGCCCTGCCCCTGCCACTTTCTAGAACCACTTCCGAAGCAAACACTGGGCAGCTACTGCATTGCCTTTCCTTTTGCCCCGATTTCAGCACAGGTGCTGCATCCAGGCACCCTGACAGAGCTATGCCTTCTCCAATCTGGCCAGACGTGGCTCTGCGTAATTGTGCTCTGCCGTCCACCTGCTCCCCCGCGGCTGTCCCCGACCCCACAGCAGGTGCCGCCCATTGCAAAACCTCCCAGGCCGAGTGAGGAATCAGAAATGCCAAACTGGGTTACATAAGTGGGTTAGGCAGGTGGCGGGTGAGGTACATTCTATAAGGAAGTTGTGAGTCAGGAGCCTGGCAACGTGAATTCTCAGTTCTCAGTTTGGTTTCATTTCAACAAGCAGTTACTGAATGTCTGGTGTGTTCGCAGAAGTGTGAGAGATGATTCTAGATGTTGGAGTACAGAAGTAGAAGGAGGGCTCTGTGAGCCAGGCCCTGAGGACATAAATACCACAAGACAGGCTCCAACTCAGGTAGCCCCCGTCCACGGGGAAGTCAGACACAGGGAGCAATACACTACATGGTGACCGGATGGTCATGCAAGATACAGAAGGAAAAAGGAGTGATTCTTTCAGAGAGTCTTCAGGGAGTCAGAGGTGATATTTAAGCTGGGTTTTGAAAAATGAATACAAGTTGGCCAGGTGAATACGAGCATAGAAGAGCATTCTGTTGGAGGAAACAGGGTCTTTGAACTCCCAGAGGGTGACCTAGAGGGGAACGCGCACCAGGAAAGAACCCAAGGGGGACTTGGCACCCCCTGTAATCTCTTTCAGCACCCTTTCAGGCCACCTGTAATAAGCGACCTGAGCAAAAATGGTGGGCCTGGTCTGCACACCCCACATCAAGACACTCTGTATGTTAACTTAACTAGGGGATGTGGGGTCTCGTGGACAGAGAAAGTGAGAAGTAGTTCCAGACAACTGGGACAGAAACAAGAATAGGTAAAACCGTAGAAGGAGCTGGGTGCCATGTGAAATGGCTTGCATCTCATTCTGAGGCCTGGAGCTTGCAAATTAGTGGCCGTGAAGTTTCTTTTTTAATCCTAAGGACTTGTTTTGTTTCACTTGCTTCCTGGCATCCCTTGGAAGAATCAGATCTGACATCACTGGATTCGTGGTCCTGTAGGAGCTAGCCCGTGCCGTGCCGTAGCTGCCCCCTCTCAGCCAGCTGAGGGCTGTCTGTTTGCCCCAGTCCCTCCCATTTCCTCAGGCTTCCGGGCAACCTGCTGGGCCCTGGGAGCGTTTCAGTATGCCCCCGGAGGCAACTGGGAGCCACTGGAAGGATTTGGCGAGTCCCATGGTAGGATCTGGATTGGTAAGATCGGTGGTGACTGGATTTGAGAAGAGGGCACTGGAAGCAGAGAGACCTGTCAGTCAGCATTAGGGGGAGGGGACATATTCAGGTGACATAGGACCCATGCCCCTCCTGGGCCCTGGTGCAGGTATATACACACACTCTCTAAACATGGCAAAATAGCTCCTGCTTCCTCAGTACTTTTGGGCACTTGGATTTATTATGATTTCTTTTCCCTCTATAGATTTATGTTCAATTTAAAGATGATTTCTTTTGAAAGAGGAGGGAAGTACAAATACTGTTTTTTTCTGGGACTCGCTGCTCCTTTCTGTCCCCTCCTCTCCCCTCAGATATGGAGGTTGTGGCTGAAAGAGAACATTAAATCCTGGATCCTTGATTTTTATGACCTCAGAGGGCCCTTTACAGAATGAATCCTCATACTTTTCAAGCTTCTCCGGTGTTCATCCCCCAGAGAAATGTGCTCTATTTTCCCCATATCCAGCAAACATCTATTAATTAACTGGAAGGGTGAAAAAAAAAGAATGGTAGGGGAAGTATGGTGGGGAAGCAAAAGAGTAGGTTACTCTCACTGACCCCAGGGAAGTATGTAATCCACTTCAAATCTCTTTCTAAATTTCAACAATGGCTTGTAGAGGAGGGGAAGAAGAGAAACCATAAACTCCATTCTTACCTCCAACATCTGCTCCCTCTCCATTGTTGTGTGACTCTCCTAGAGTGCCTCTTGGTCTCCGTTCCTGTAGCAGGAGGAAGAAAGATTGTGAAATGCCAGTCAAGTGCCACACAATTGAAAAGAAATGGTATTATTCATCTGGAAATGGATCTAGCCAGCCTTTGTCTTGGCTGCTAGAGCTAATTTCATTCACCATCTCTTTCAGTGCCACTTCTCAGCATTGCACTTTTAAGTAAAATAACGTGTGTGTGTGTGTGTGTGTGTGTCTTGATTACTCATGTCACTGGAGACAGAAATGAAGGTTTAAAATTTCCTGCTGGGTGTTTGCTGTTCCTGGCTCCAGTGGGGCATGGCTGCTGGCTATTAGGTTGCCTGTACCAGCTGAGGTGTGGTGAGTGGGGGCAGGGGCTTGAACAGAGGCTCCCTTGTTCATTCAACAAGTATTCTGTCCTAGGGTGGGTTCTCAAGGAAGCAGAGCCCGAGTCAAGGACTTGAGAGCAAGTCCTTTACTGGAGAACCAAAAAAAAAAAAAAAAAAAAATGCCGGTTGTGAGGTGTGGAAGTAAGACAGAGAAATAAGACAGCCAATCAAGGGTGCATTATTGGGTCAGCTGGGAAACTTTGGGATCCAGTGTAGAACACATGCCTCTGAGTTATCCCACCCAAGGATTGAGGGAACTGGGATATTTGTACACCAACTCTTATGAATCATTCATTGAGGACTGCTCCCAGGGAGCACGAGCTCCCTGGAACTTCAGCCCTGCCACTGGAGTAGCCAAAGTAGGCTTTGGTGGCCAGAGAAAGGGCTCAACCAAAAGACTGTAAACACTGGCAGCTGAAGTTGAGACCATCTTGGGCTAAAATGCTAAGGATAAGAGGCTGTACGTGGGGCAATGACCGCATCTGCTCCATATTCTTTGAAGACTTCCTGTGTGTCAGGCACAACCATATAATGGCTACCAAGATGGATTTTGTCTTTGTCTTCCCAGAGTGTACAGCTTAGTGAAGGAGACAAACAAGTAACCAGGCAGTACCCAAAAGATGGGACATTTTGCAATGGTAGAAAAGAGAAGTGTGTCAGGGAAGGCCTTCTGGAGAAGGTGTCATCTAAGCTAGATCAGCATTAGGACTAGAAATAGTCTTACTTGGGAGGTTATCATGTGCAAAGGTCCTAGGGAGAGTGAGTGTGGCAAGCTTTGAGAAACCATAGAAATTTGGTGTGGACTGAGTTCAAGATGAAGAGTCTGGAGGAGGAGCACGTGATGGAGAACTTGGAAAACTGGGCAGTTCCAAGGTCCAGTTTCTTCCTAAGACCAAATCCACTTCCAATGAGTATTTCAAGTCCTCAAGTGGTTATCCCTAGAATCTTCTCCTCTATTTTAATCTTGCACGCAACCATTTATTTTTTGCATATTCTAACAGAACAGAATCTTTTAAACACTTTAAATAGAAAACCTAACAAAGGTTTGTTTGATCTTGTTACAGATTAAATTAACATATAATTGGCAAATTATCCCTATTCTTAGGTTCAATGGCTGGTTCAAGTAGTGTTTCTAAAGAGCTCTGGCCCTTAAATATGTAATGGAGGGTAGCATATTGTATTTCTGAAAGAAGTTCACAATGATACCTCCTAACCCATACTCTTCATAATATGACTTAAAACTCCTCCCAGTGAGTGGTAGGTCCTCTGTTTCTTCCTCTTGAGTTTGGCTGGGCTTGTGACTACTTTGGCAATCCAACTATGTGACTTTTGAGGCTAGTTTATGAAAGGTAAGCCCCACCTTGGTTTTCTAGGGATACTTGTCTTTGGAGCCCAGAGCCCCCATGTAAGAGGTCAGAAGCCACCATGCTGTGAGGTCACAGGAAGAGGTCATGTTTGGCAGTTTAGGTCCATAGCCCCAGCTGCGGTTCCAGTTGAGGGTCAACTGCCAGACTAATGAGTGAAGTCACCTCCAGATGACTCCTGCCCCCAGGTGTGAGTCACTCCCAGGCTTTGAACTCTCCTAGAAAGAAAAGCTTCATGTCTTTTGCTTAGAGGACATCAGAAGATACTCAGTATGATATGAGGCAGTAGGACAACCTTTTCTCTACTTCAAAGGGGGAACCCAGGGCAGGACGTGGGCTCAGGGAGGAAGCCTCACTGTGGAATGCAAATCGACGACAAAGGGGAGCCAGGGAGAAACCAGGCCACTGGTGACATCATTTGATTTGCTACATAAACCCTTGCTGGAAACTAGTCATAGCTCTAGACTTCTCAGAGTCCTTTATAATGCAAACTAGTTTTAATTCAGTTTTCTGTGGCTTGCAACAAAAAGAGTCCTAACTGATTTGTATCTGTCAAGGAGATAAAGCATTTCAGGCAAAGGGAAAGGGAAACATCTTTCAAGTGTGTACCATGGTGGGGCAGTACCTATTGTATAGGAAGGGAGAAAAGTTCTCAAGCCAAAATCATGCTTTTGCTGTAACATTTCCCAAAGTTATGTTTCTCCCCCCTTTACTTGGTGGATAATAGGAACTATACTGTGTGTTGGAGATAAGACATCAAACAAGAGAGTGGTAGTCCCTGCCTTTGTGGAAGTTGCCTTCTAGCTGAAATACAGACATTATGATGGTTACAAATGGGATGGTCTGGTTGCAGGAGGAATGGAAGATGCTCTAGAAGGTGTAATGGAACCTCACCTAGGTGGAGAGGAGGGCTGAAGACAGGCTCCGCTGAGAAAGTAACATTCAAGCAGGTCCTAAGAGATGAGTAAAGAGTTAGTTAGTCAGGGGTTGGGGGAATATTTGACAAAGAAAGAATAGCACATATTTGGCTATAGGACTTCTAAAGGCTTTGAAAGTATAAATGTACATTGTGAACCCCAAGAGGGGCTGCGGTATGCAACATCCCCCAAGCTTGTTGACATGGGGCTATGATTTATTTGAAGAGCATCCCGTAGGACTTAGAAAACAGTCATGACTTCAGGAATGAACAGAAGTGTTCTGGGGGTAGAGGGAACATGGTCCTGATGCAGGTAAAGACCTATGTATGAGAATAGAGGGGATGAAAGATGGATAGATAGGAAGATTAGATGGATGGATAAATGATAGATAGATAGATAGATAGATAGATAGATAGATAAATAGATAGACTCGCTCAGAGTAAATATAAATAGATACATAGACTTGCTCCAAGATTAGATGGATGGATAGATAGAAAGATAGACAAATTAGATAGATAGACTCACTCAGAGTCAGGATAGATAGATGATAGATAGATAGATAGATAGATAGATAGATAGATAGATAGATAGATATATGATAGCTAGATAATAGATAGATGATAGATAGACAAATGAGATGGATGTGTGGATGTGTGGATGGGTGGTTGGATGGATGGATGGATGGATGGATGGATGGATAGGTGGATGGGTAGATGGGTGGATGAATAGATGAAAAGATGGATAGTGGATGGGTGGTTGGATGGAGGGTTGGATGCTAGAAAGGTGGAGAGAGAAATATTAGATAGGGCCCAAAGGGGTCAGCATAGACAGGACTTTGAATGTCAGGATACATAATGTGTTGGTGTCTGAGTGTTGGGCATGGCTGAAGTTGTATGTGAGAAGTCTGGGAGCAGAAAGGAGGGTTGCAGTGATCCAGGCATGAAACAATGAAATTCTAATGGGACAGCTGGAGTGAGGGGGTGGAGAGAAAGGGACAAATTTAAGAGACACTGCAGCAGAAGGACACGCAATTAACAATTGGTATCACATGGAAAGAAGGGCAAGAGGAAGCAAAGTTTAGAGACTGGCTTTGGGAGGAAGAAGTTCTCTAGAAATAAATGGAGAACTTCTTACTCTCTAGTCATTAATAGTTCACTGTGCAATGGCTGAAAAAAATCTCATCTCCAGGTTCCTAGGCATTTGCTGGATCATTGGCTGTATTGGCAAACGGGAAAGCAGGGAGAAAGACAGGTGTTATGGCAAATAGAAGCTTGGAGATTTCCAGTGGGTTTTAATCATCTGTGCCATCTATTACCTTGCCCTCTGAGAGCTGCCTCTATTTTTGTTCCCAATGGTCCGCATGGGTGACAGCGTCTACCTCAAACCTGTGCAGCCCCATTTCAGTAAGAGGAGAGAGTGATCGAAATTTCCTTTCAGGTCAGGATGTTATAACAGATAAAAAAGAGAAGATATTTAAGAGAAAAATAACCCAGCAGAACACCATTCATCAATTTCTCCCTCTCTCTCCCTCTTTCATCTTGCCTGGCCTTAATACCCTGAAACATCCATGATAAGAAATGTAGGCACAGATAGCTTTCTATGGAACAGGATCCTCGCAGAGCACAATCATGATTAATAGAGCCCCGCACACAGGTGATGTTTTTATTCCTTGACTGCCACTCATTCCTCTGGGGAGACGGCATGCTTCTCTCGCTCAGAGTCAGGATCAGCTGTGCCGGCTCCCTGGAGATCATGGCCAGATGCACAGTGCTGTGTGTTGAGGACTCTGAAAGAGTCTTGCAGAGATCCATGACCCCGAATCCTTCTGCCATTCCCTAATAATTATATTTGAGGTTGAGTGTCACCCTTGACACAAATATTTCTTGTGGTCACCCAATGACCTCCTCTATAAGGAGCTGTCAGCGAATCACTGTCACCTGGAATCCTGACTCACAGCTCAGAGATGTCCAATAGGGCTTTGCTGGGATTGGGATGAGCATTCACATTCCATCTGATTCAGGGAAAGTCTCCCGAGCGTCTCTTCGGCACCGGGCCCAGTGCTTGATGCTGGGCTATTGAAAGGGGCAGACATGAGATAATTAACACAGAAATGAAACAGCCTGTGACCAGGCCTACAGAGGCTGGGACTAGGGGCAGGAGACACAGGAAGGGGATTAAGGCTGGGACTAGAGGCAGGAGACACAGGAAGGGGATTAAGGCAGGCTTGACCTTGCACAGTGAGTAGGATTTGGGTGGGTGCGGAAAGATGGCCAAACAGAGAGATGAGCATGAATCTCTGACCTCATTAGAGGCAAAAATAATAGGAGTAGGCCCAGTCCCTGACATCCGGGAGCAGAGGGAGGTGTGGCTTAAAGATGAGGCTTTGTGGGGCGCCTGAGTGGCTCAGTTGGTTAAGCGACTGCCTTCGGCTCAGGTCATGATCCCGGAGACCGGGGATCGAGCCCCACATCGGGCTCCCTGCTCAGCGGGAAGCCTGCTTCTCCCTCTCTCAGTCCCTCTGCTTGTGTTCCCTCTCTAGCTGTGTTTCTCTCTGTCAAATAAATAAAATCTTAAAAAAATAAAAATAAAAATAAAAAAATAAATAAAAAAAAGATGAGGCTTTGTAAATGTCAACTCACTTCTTCAGGGATAACAATACAATAATAATACAATCATCACAGATTTCTAAGGCACACTGCTCTGTGCTATACCTGAATTTTCTTTCAATTCTGTATGGCCTACGGAGGCAGTGAACAGTATTACTTTCCTTTCATGGGCAAAGAAGCTGAGATTGGAGAGTTTCAGTGAAGTATTGAGGTTATGCAGCTGGCCGCCCTCACCCAAGCTCTGCCTGTGTCCCACAGTCCAGGCCCCAGTCCCTCTGACTTGCAGGTTGGAAGGAGGGTTGTGTGCTAGAGTCCCCAAGTCTGGGAGGACCTGGGTGGCTCTGTTGGTTAAGTTTCTTACTCTTGATTTCAACTTAGGTTATGATCTCAGGATTGGGAGGTTAAGCCCCATGTGGGGATCCGTGCTCAGCAGGGAGTCTGTTTGAGATGTTCTTTCTTCCTCTCCCTGGGTTCCTCTCCCTCTACCTCTCTCTCTAAAACAAAACAATAAAGAAATCTCAAAAAAAAAAAAAAAAGTCTCCCAATCTGGCTGAGCTCTTAAAATACACAGATTCTCTGAGTCCGTTCCCAGAAATGTGATTCAGTGGGTCTCAGGGAGAGGCCAGTGCTCCGTACTTTTAGAGGCTTCCCCGGGAGGCTCTGATGGGAAACAGCACAGCACCTGTGAACTTGCAGGGCAGCTTCTGTGCAGACCTGCCTCCGGAGCTTTGCTGCCTTTTCAGTTCCCATCTCAGTGGGAAGGGCGTTTGACATAACTTCAAAGTCGGGTCTTCTCTCCCTTGCCCTGCTGCCACTGGCTGTCTGATTTTGGATGAGTCACGTGGCCTTTGGGGTTTTCATTCTTTGTATGTCGGAGTCGGGGGTGGACCAGAAGACCCCTGATATTACCTCGGGCTTCATCATTCAACAACTCTGCTGAGCAACGACGGAGCCCCTGCTATTAGGATATGACAAATTCAGTAACTGAAGCTCAGAAATCTGTATTCGTTTTCTAGGGTTCCTATAACAAAATACCATAGAGCAGGTGGCTTCAACAGCAGAAGTCCACTCTCACTCAGCTCCCGCTCCTGAGGGTGGGGGTCCGAAAGCCACATGTCAGTAGGCTGCGAGTGAGAATCCCTTCTAGACCTTTCTGTCTTCTGCTTGTTTGCTGGGCATCTTTGGGGTTTGTTGGTTTGTTGGAGCCACCCCCACTCTCTGCATGATGTTCTTCTTCCTGTGTGTGTGTGTGTGTGTGTGTGTGTGTGTGTGTGTGTGTGGTGTGTGTGGGTCCAGTTTTCCCCCTTTCATCAGGGTACCAGTCCTATTGGAGTAGGACCCACCCTAGCCCAGTATGACCT